>ONZH01026410.1:0-95174 GCA_900303285.1 Rhinella marina | reverse complement strand
AAAAAAACAAAACTAAAAAAAAAAATAAAAAAAATATATAAAAAAAATAGTTTTTTTGTTGTTTTAGCTCAGTGATACAAATCCATTTCACAAGCTGCGTGGAACCATTCTGATGTGTCACAGTTCAGCTGTCCACTCACTACAATCCGTATTTTCTGTCCAGGTGAACTTTCTGTACGTCACTTAATCCAACAAGGTCTTTTGCTCTCACTTATATATCTTGATCACAAAAATCTCTGTGCGACATTTGTCTGGGTCGCACGTCAAAATAGCCCACCGTCAGCTAGGGTGTGAGTTAGGTCTATGATAGTTTCTGCACGTCACGTTCCAAAAAACAAAACTAAAAAAAATATTAAAAAAAAAAATATAAAAAAAAATAGTTTTTTTTGTTGTTTTATCTCAGTGATACGAATCCATTTCACACAGCTGCGTGGAACCATTCTGTGTGTCACAGTTCAGCTGTCCACTCACTACAATCCGTATTTTCTGCCCAGGTGACACTTTCTGTACGTCACTTAATTAAACCAGACTGAACAAGTTTGTGGGTTTCAGTACAGCAGGCCCATTTATTTTTTGTTTTTTTATATAATACACTTATATACAGAAAATGTTGAACCCCAGGGCTAAGGGTCGAGGACGAGGGCGTGGGCGTGGGCATTCAATTACTGCAGGGGGCAGAGGCCGTGGTCCTGGGCAGGGTGAGACAGTACCTGCTGATGAGGGAGCAGGGGAACGCCGCAGAGCTACACTCCCTAGCTTCATGTCTCAACTTACAGGGACACGTGGTAGAGGACTGTTGAAACCACAACAGTGCGAACAGCTGATGTCGTGGATTGCGGAAAATGCTTCAAGTAATTTGTCCACCAGTCAGTCTTCCACACAGTCCACCCACGTTACTCAAGGGAGCACTCCTCTGGCTCCTCCACCTCAGCCTCCTTCCCCCCAGTCTGCCCCCTCCCAGGAAAATTTGGAATGCGATCCGGCATACTCTCAGGAACTGTTTTCTGGACCCTTCCCAGAGTCACAAACCACTTCACAGGTTGCTGCTGACCTCGTTCCCGATGCCCAAGTTTTCCAACTGTCGCAGTCTGTGGGTGATGATGATGATGATGATGACAATGTTGACTTAGTGGAAGAAGTTTGTAAAGAGGTGTTGGATGATGAGGAGACACGGTTGTCAGACAGTGGTGAAGTTGTTGTCAGGGCAGGAAGTCCGAGGGGGGAGCAGACTGAGGAGGAGCAGACTGAGGAATCGGAGGATGACGAGGTGACTGACCCAAGCTGGGTTGATAAGCTGAGTGAAGACAGTGCTTCTGAGGCGGAGGCGAGTGCTGCACCAGAACAGGTTGGAAGAGGCAGTGGTGTGGCCAGAGGGACAAGCAGGGCCAGAGCTGGTGCATCAGCAGCAACTGTTTCACGTAGTGAAGCTCCCGTGGCGAGGCCTAGATGTTCGCAAGTCTGGAGGTTCTTTAAAGAAAGTGAGGATGACCGACGGACTGTGGTGTGCAACCTGTGCCACACCAGGATCAGCAGGGGTGCCACCACTACTAGCCTAACCACCACCAGCATGCGCAGGCATATGAGTGCTAAACACCCCACTCAATGGAACCAAGGCCGTTCACCACCTCCTGCGGGTCACACTACTGCTCCTTCCCCTGTGTCACTCGCTGCCTCTGCTAGTCAACCCCCTGCGTCACTCGCTGCCCTCTGCTAGTCAACCCCCTGCCCAGGACCCCCGGCACGAGCGCCTCCCGCCGGAAAACCAACACCTTCGCCTCCACGATCCTCCACAGTGTCCACCAATGTGTCCCAGCGCAGTGTTCAGCTGTCTTTACAGCAGACGCTAGCGTGCAAGAGGAAATACAGTTCCACCCACCCACATGCCCAAGCCCTCAACGTCCACATCTCCAAATTGCTGAGCCTGGAGATGCTGCCTATAGGCCTGGTAGAGACCGAGGCCTTTCGAAATCTCATGGCGGTGGCTGCCCCTCGGTATTCGGTCCCCAGCCGCCACTATTTTTCCCGATGTGCCGTCCCAGCCCTACACCAGCACGTGTCAGAGAACATCATCCGTGCCCTGAACCAACGCTGTTTCTGAGAAGGTCCACCTAACCACGGACACGTGGACAAGTGCTGCCGGGCAGGGACACTATATCTCACTGATGGCACATTGGGTTAACTTGGTGGAGGCTGGGACCAAGACTGATCCTGGGGCTGCTCATGTACTGCCCACACCGAGGATTGAGGGCCTACCTCGGTCACGGTCTCTCAGACGTACTATGCCTCCTCCTCCGACCCATCCTCCTCCTCCTCCCCCCAATTACCATCCGTGGACACGGCGCTTCAGTCGGTAGCTCTAGGCACAGCAGCAGTGCCGTGGGTAAGCACCAGCAGGCGGTGCTCAAACTGCTGAGCTTAGGTGACAAAAAGGCACACCGCCCAAGAGCTGTTACAGGGCATCACGGCGCAGACCGATGTGTGGCTGGCACCGCTGAACCTCAAGCCAGGCATGGTTGTGTGTGACAACGGGCGTAACCTGGTGGCGGCTCTGAAACTCGGCAGACTGACACATGTGCCATGCCTGGCCCACGTGTTCAATCTAATAGTTCAGCGGTTCCTCAAGACATACCCCAATTGTCTGATTTGCTCACCAAGGTGCTCCGCATCTGTTTCCGTAAGTCAACCACAGATGCTGCCACTCTCAGGGCAGCGCAGCGCCGCCTACAACTGCCCGCTCACCGACTGTTGTGCGACGTGCCCACGAGATGGAATTCGACATTAAACATGTTATCCAGAGTTTACCAGCAGCGCAGAGCGATTGTAGACTGCCAGATGTCAACTTCCACCAGAACTGGTAGTCAGGTCAGTTAGATTCCTCAAGTCTACAATGAGGAGTGGACGTGGATGTCTGATATCTGCCAGGTGTTGAGCAACTTTGAGGAGTCAACACAGATGGTCAGCGGCGATGCCGCCATTATCAGCCTCACCATCCCGCTGCTTTGCCTGTTGAAAAACTCACTGCTCAGCATGAAGTCGGATGCTTTGCGCTTGTCACAAGAGACGGTGGAGGAAGATACGTCGCTTGATAGCCAGAGCACCCTCCGGTCTGTTTCTCAGCGTGTATCGGAGGAGGGGGATGAGGATGAGGAGGAAGAGGAGGAGAATGTCTGCGAGACAGAAGAGGGTACCAGTGCTCAGTCCTTCTTAACTCTTGAGCGTGTATGGGCTGAAGAGGAGGAGGAGGAGGAAATGGAGAGTCAGGCCAGTGAGGAGAGGGAATTCTTGATTGTTGGGACTCTGGCGCACATGGCAGACTTCATGTTAGGCTGCCTATCCCGTGACCCTCGTGTTAGAAGCATTTTTTCAAACACCGATTACTGGGTGTTCACTCTCCTGGACCCACGGTACAAGCAGAACCTTTCCACTCTCATCCCTGCAGAGGAAAGGAGTCTGAGAGTGAATAGATATCAACAGGCCCTGGTGCACAAGCTGAAACAATCCTTCCCATCTGACGCCGCTAGCGGCAGAGGGCATGGTTCTGTGGGCCAAGTAGCCGGGGAGAGGAGGCGAGCAGGCAGCTTGTCCAGCACTGGCAGGGGAACGCTCTCCAAGGCCTTTGCCAGTTTTATGTCACCCCAGCAACACACTGTCACCTGTCCCCAGTCTAGGCAGAGTAGGGGGGAGCTGTACAGAAAGATGGTGAGGGAGTACCTAGCTGACCATACCAACGTCCGTAGCGATCACTCTGCTCCATACAACTACTGGGTTTCAAAGCTGGACACGTGGCCTGAACTGGCGCTGTACGCCTTGGAGGTGCTGGCCTGCCCTGCCGCTAGAGTGCTGTCAGAGCGGGTATTCAGTGCAGCTGGTGGCGTCATCACCGATAAGCGTACACGCCTGTCAACTGACAGCGCTGACAGGCTGACGCTTATTAAAATGAACAAAGCCTGGATTTCACCGGAATTCAAATCTCCTCCGGGGGGAAGCAGCTAAAGATTTAAATAACTTATGTATCCGATTCCTCTTCTCTACTCCTCCTACTCCTCCTCCTCCTCCTTGTCGTCTTTGCCTAACGCTGACCAAAAAAACGCCATTTTTTAGAGGTCCAACTGGCACTCTTTTACCACAATTTTTCAGGAGGGCCCCCTACAGGCCCTCTCTTCAAACAATTTTTCTGGTTGATGTTAAATTTTTAAGTTGGGGTCCTGCGTCGTCATTCGAACTCCATCCGGCTGTTGTCACCACCACACACGCTAGCCCAGGGGGCACTCCTCTGGCTCTTCCAGCTCACCTCCTTCCCCCCAGCCTGCCCCCCACCTACAGGCCCTCTCTCCAAACAATTTATGTCTTTTTCCTATCTTTCTCTCTCTCCAAACTATTTTTCCGGATAGCTGCCATATACGGTATTAAACTGAGAAGAATACATAGAACACATGCCACACTTGATCGAGCTCATAAGTTACAACTGTACCGGTTGATGTTAAATTTTTAAGTTGGGGTCCTGCGTCGTCATTTGAACTCCATCCGGCTGTTGTCACCACCACACACGCTAGCTGGCTCTTCCATCTCAACCTCCTTCCCCCAGCCTGCCCCCCACCTACAGGCCCTCTCTCCAAACAATTTACCCAGGTAGGGGACGTATTAGATAGTGTACTGATTTTTTTTTTGGTTCTTCTTTTAATTGCCTCCTGCGATAGACGGGAATCGAACCCGGGTCAACTGCTTGGGAAGCAGCTATGCTCACCACTTTACCACCAACAGCCACAGCAACTGATAAGAACAGATACTAAACTTGATGTCAGCCAACATTTCGACAATCGATAACCCGAAACGGGTCCGCCGTCGAGCCCGGCGTTCGGCCACCCTGAACATTTCACATACTCTGACCGAGTCTGACCCTGGGGCCACTCATGTACTGCCCACTTGAAGGATGCTTCACCTCCTGCTACCTCAGTCTAACTCGGTCACTCTGTTGTCACCGCCATGCTGCGTCTGGCTAAATTTTTGGGTGGCTCACCTGCTACCTCATGTAACTTGGTCACTTGTTGGTGCCTGCATCGTGTGGCTGGGGATAGGAGAGTAGTGCCAGCATGGGCATGGGTGATGGACCTTCGTTGCACCTAGTTGGGTGCTTCCCTATATATTCCGACCATGCCAGCCATGGGTTGTACATTAACTAATAACAGGGAAAACAAATAAAATATTTTACAGAAGGGTCAACTACAGACACTCCTAAACAATTTTACATGAGGAAGTGTCTCCCCGTCTGCCATCGTGTTCGGTCAGGCTGTCAGTAGGTACACCACCTCTGTCGTCCACAGAAGCGGCCACTATGAGGAAGGCCACGGCGAGAACATCCCCTTTTCAATTGAGAGCAAGTGTAGAATTGTAGGAGGATGACACTTTTCTTCCACAGTGGATTCACCTTACCCTTTATCATTGCCAGACAACAGTTAGTGAAAAAGTAATTGGCAATGATGAAGAAAATGTAACGGTGCAGTGGACCGTCTGTGACGCAAAACCTATATATTCCCACCAAGCCAGCCATGGGTTGTACATTAACTAATAACAGGGAAAAAAAAATATTTTACAGGAGGGTCAACCGCAGACACTCCTAAACAATTTTACATGAGGGAGTGTCTCCCCGTCTGCCATCGTGTTGGGTCAGGCTGTCAGTAGGTACACCAACTCTGTCGTCCGCAGAAGCGGCCACTATGAGGAAGGCCACGGCGAGAACATCCCCTTTTCAATTGAGAGCAAGTGTAGAATTGTAGGAGGATGACACTTTTCTTCCGCAGTGGATTCACCTTACCCTTTATCATTGCCAGACAACAGTTAGTGAAAAAGTAATTGGCAATGATGAAGAAAATTACTAGAGTAATTTAAAAGTTACTAGAGAGGGGTCGTAGTTACTAGAGAGGGGTCGTTGATCCAGGGAGTAATTCTGATTGCCTGATTGGAGTCGGGAAGGAATTTTTTTCCCTAAAGTGGGGAAAACTGGCTTCTACCTCACAGGGTTTTTTTGCCTTCCTCTGGATCAACTTATAGGAAAACAGGCCAAACTGGATGGACAGATGTCTTTTTTTGGCCTTGTAAACTATGTTACTATGTTACTATGTAAATGTAACGGTGCAGTGGACCGTCTGTGACGCAAAACCTATATATTCCCACCATGCCAGCCATGGGTTGTACATTAACTAATAACAGGGAAAAAAAAATATTTTACAGGAGGGTCAACCGCAGACACTCCAAAACAATTTTACATGAGGGTGTGTCTCCCCGTCTGCCATTGTGTTCGGTCAGGCTGTCAGTAGGTACACCACCTCTGTCGTCCGCAGAAGCGGCCACTATGAGGAAGGCCACGGCGAGAACATCCCCTTTTCAATTGAGAGCAAGTGTAGAATTGTAGGAGGATGACACTTTTCTTCCGCAGTGGATACACCTTACCCTTTATCATTGCCAGACAACAGTTAGTGAAAGAGTAATTGGCAATGATGAAGAAAATGTAACGGTGCAGTGGACCGTCTGTGACGCAAAACCTATATATTCCCACCATGCCAGCCATGGGTTGTACATTAACTAATAACAGGGAAAACAAATAAAATATTTTACAGGAGGGTCAACTACAGACACTCCTAAACAATTTTTTAGGAGGGTCAACTTCGGACACTCCAAAACAAATTTTTTGGAGGCTCGCCTACAGACATTTGACTGCTACCTCAATCTAACTTGGTCACTTGTTGGTGTCACTACGCTGTCACCATGATGTGTCAGGCTTATGCCTGCATTGTGGGGAGGGGGATAGCACAGCAGTGCCAGCATGAGCAGTGGTGTCACCTGCAGGCGGTGATGGACCTTCGTTGCACCTAGTTGGGTGCTTCCCTAACATGTGATGGGTATTTGCCTCGCCTTTCTTGGTCTGGGTGAGCACAATTGCCATGAGGGTAACCACCAGGCTGTTGCCTGAGAATTTGGGGTAATGGTGGGATTAGGCAGCCTCAGAGGCATCCATGCATGCTGCCCCTGCTGTTTCCTGTCCATTTCCGTGGTGTTTCCATCATTTTCTGAGGTTTCCAGGTTTTTACCCAGCCTTCCCTAGGCAGAGCCTTGGTCCCCTGCAAAAATGCTCGAGTCTCCCATTGACTTCAATGGGGTTCGTTATTCGAAACGAGCACCCGAGCATCGGGAAAAGTTCGACTCGAATAACGAGCACCCGAGCATTTTAGTGCTCGCTCATCTCTAATGATGAAGCAAGCAGCCGATGCTGGCTGTCTGCTTCATAATAATACAGGCAACTGTTTCTGCATCCTATGGACACAGGGACAGCTGCCAGAAAGCGGGACAGCCACTGCAATCCGGGACTGTTCCGCTGGATCCGGGACGGTTGGGAGGTATGCACTATGTATAATTGATGGTTATGTATGGGCATTGAACAGTTAACAGTGGCAGTCTTAACCTAATTTCCAGGGTGCTGGGCTGCCCGACCCCGTGGTTAGTGAGTGTCTGGTCAGCTAAAGGCAAGACCTCAATGTATGAGCTCCTGAGAACAAGGCCTGAAGAAAAGCCTGGTCCAGGAACACCATTCCTGAGAATGAAAGCTGCCAGAGAATAACTTAACTGAGAGACTGAAGGGAAACTGAGAACTGAGAGAACCCTGAAGAAAAAGAACACACATCATAGAAGGTTAAGAACTACAGGGTGGGCCATTTATATGAATACACCTAAATAAACTGGGAATGGTTGGTGATATTAACTTCCTGTTTGTGGCATATTAGTATATGGGAAGGGGGAAACTTTTCAAGATGGGTGGTGACTTGAAGTTGGCCATTTTGGATCCAACTTTATTTTTTTCAGTGGGAAGAGGGTCATGTGACACATTAAACTTATTGAGAATTTCACAAGAAAAATAATGGTGTGCTTGGGTTTAATGTAACTTTATTCTTTCATGAGTTATTTACAAGTTTCTGACCACTTATAAAATGTGTTCAAAGTGCTGCCCATTGTGTTGGATTGTCAATGCAACCCTCTTTTCCCACTCTTCACACACTGATAGCAACACTGCAGAAGAAATGCTAGCACAGGCTTCCAGTATCCATAGTTTCAGGTGCTGCACATCTCGTATCTTCACAGCATAGACTTCAGATGACCCCAAAGATAAAAGTCTAAGGGGGTCAGATCGGGAGACCTTGGGGGCCATTCAACTGGCCCACGACCAATCCACTTTCCAGGAAACTGTTCATCTAGGAATGCTCGGACTTGACACCCATAATGTGGTGGTGCACCATCTTGCTGGAAAAACTCAGGGAATGTGCCAGCTTCAGTGCATAAAAACTTTTATCTTTGGGGTCATCTCAAGGCAATTGTCTATGCTGTGAAGATACGAGATGCGCAGCACCTGAAACTATGGATACTGGAAGCCTGTGCTAGCATTTCTTCTGCGGTGTTGCTATCAGTGTGTGAAGAGTGGGAGAAGAGGGTTGCATTGACAATCCAACACAATGGGCAGCACTTTGAACACATTTTATAAGTGGTCAGAAACTTGTAAATTACTCATGAAAGAATAAAGTTACGTTAAAACCATACACACCATTGTTTTTCTTGTGAAGTTCTCAATAAGTTTGATGTGTCACATTACCCTCTTCCCATTGAAAAAACTAAAGTTGGATCCAAAATGGCCGACTTCAAAATGGCCGCCATGGTCATCACCCATCTTGAAAAGTTTCCCCCCTCCAATATACTAATGTGCCACAAACAGGAAGAATATCACCAACCATTCCCATTTTATTTAGGTGTATCTATATAAATGGCCCACCCTGTACATTTCAAGGCCATGCTGGATTCAGAAGGTACTACATGTTTATGGCAATGTTTGTGGAAAGGGTATATTTATTCGCCGACCAACACACTTTGAGACAGGCTGGCCATCCGATCTTGCAAAAAAAAAAAATCCGAGCTTAAAGTGAGACTCAGAGAGGATCGTCGTTGTTGACTATACACAGTTATCGGGACACGCCTACTCTGTAACATACTCCAGAAGTGTACCTTTTGCTGCTATGTGAAATACTACTCCCATTTTTTGTTCAGTAAAGGGAGACTTTATTTATTGGAACCAAACAAGCCTCTTCATTGACTCCATCATCATTTACCAACCCTACATCCCTCTCTGCTCTCCTGCCTTGCACCCTGCCAACCATTCATCATCAAGGGACCCCAGGCAGGGGATCCCAAAAGCCTAGGGTGTGCCCTGAGGGAAGAAAGGATGAACCATACAATCACTGCAAGGCCTCAGAGATCATTGGAGTGAGGACTGCCATTGTCATCACTGCCTCCACAATTTCCACTTCCCTCCTCCCAGCTCTCCCACTGGGGGTTGCTGCAAATGACATGGATTAAAAAACACCAAAAAGTAATTCTCTATGCCATGCTGTGCACCTAGGTCCTGCATGAGGTATATTATGGTTGACAATAGTGTAACTTTAAAAAAAACAGTAAATAATCTTGTCAACAGAAAACAATAAAAGTTATTTTAGTACCTTTTCATACTGTAGCTCTGCAATTTTTTTCAAATTACAGATATCTCTAATATTGGATGTACTGTAGATATAAACGTTTTTTGGTATTGGAACCACAAGCTGAATTTTATTTGTTTGAGTTATTGCAGGTTTTGGAAAAAACTCATTAAACCCCACAGCAAAAATGATGATATTGATACTTGTACTGCATTGATAAAGCTATACCGTGTTTTAAGATTTATAATAGAACTAGCTGAAGGACCTGGCTTCGCCCGGGTATATTTAATTTATTTAATTTACTGTTTGTGTGTGTCGTTAAAAGATATCGAGAGTGAACTCTACAGTGCCCGCCCCTTTAACAGTGACCTCTACAGCGGCCAGCCCCTTTAACAGTGACCTCTACAGCGGCCCGCCCTTTAACAGTGACCTCTACAGCGGCCCGCCCTTTTAACAGTGACCTCTACAGCAGCCCGCCCCTTTAACAGTGACCTTTACAGCAGTCCGCCCCTTTAACAGTGACCTCTACAGCAGCCCACCCCTTTAACAGTGACCTCTACAGCAGCCCGTCCCTTTAACAGTGACCTTTACAGCAGGCCACCCCTTTAACAGAGACCTCTACAGCGGCCCGCCCCTTTAACTGTGACCTCTACAGCGTCCCGCCCCTTTAACAGTGACCTCTACAGCGGCCCGCCCCTTTAACAGTGACCTCTACAGCGGCCCGCCCCTTTAACAGTGACCTCTACAGTGGCTCGCCCCCTTTAACAGTGACCTCTACAGTGGCCCGCCCTTTTAACAGTGACCTCTACAGCGGCCCGCCCCTTTAACAGTGACCTCTACAGCAGTCCGCCCCTTTATCAGTGACCTCTACAGCAGCCCGCCCCTTTAACAGTGACCTCTACAGCAGCCCGCCCCTTTAACAGTGACCTCTACAGCAGCCCACCCCTTTAACAGTGACCTCTACAGCAGCCCGCCCCTTTAACTGTGACCTCTACAGCAGCCTGCCCCTTTAACTGTGACCTCCACAGCAGCTAGGGTGGCCACTGTCTTCACCCCAGAAAGCCGGACCTCACCGGCCATTCCCCCAAACGTGAAGCAACACCCCCAGTTCCCATGAAGACACACCACTAAACATGAGGCCACGCCCCCCTGGCTCAGTGAAGACACGGAGGAGAAGCTGTCTGAGTGTGAGGTACTGAAAGGGTGGACATCCCTGTGTCTGTCCAGGTACTGCGTCGGACGGAGCACAGGTAGCCAGAAAACTGGACTGTCCAGCCTAAAGCCGGACATCTGGCCACCCTAACGTCAGCCTGCCCCTAGGGTGGCCAGAGGTCTTGTTTTAGGCTGGACAGTCTGGCTTTCAGACTCCCTGTCCTCTGTCATGCGCAGGGCCTGGATGGACACAGGGATGTCCTTTTGAACAGCTCACTCTCAGGAGCAGCACTGTGCAGTCTGAGCAATGAGCTGCAGGGAGAAAGTCACCCTCCCCCCACCCCTGCAGCTGAAAGAAGGTGATTTTTACCTATATTTTTAATCCCGGTCAAATGCGCAATGGAAGGGGCATGACCTAACTCAGTCAAGGGCGTGACTTAGTGGGATCTGGGGGTGGGGCTTTTAAGTCCTTCTTTTGACGGTGGCCTGAATTACAGGTCGATGCCATAGTAATTTAGGAGGAAGGTGGGTAGCAGTGGAAGAATACATCTTTTATTACTACTGAACAGTAAATATGTGAAATTTACATTATATGAGGTAATGATTGATGATGAATTAGTCTAAAACATAAGTAATATTTATGGTAACCGAAATACCCCTTTACCATTGTCATTCATAGTGCTCTGCCTCTTTAATGCAGACCTACAGCAGTGAACTGGCTAGGTTGTCATAGAAACCTGGTGTGTGGAGACTGCCTGTGAGCTTCTATTGGCAGATAAGGGTCATGTGACCAGGCTACTATTGGCTAATGCATTTTTTGGGAATATCTCAGGAACGGTACACCCTGGAGAGCTGAAAACTGTTCTAAAACCTTCCCAGACATCTGATGTACAGTACAGACCAAAAGTTTGGACACACCTTCTCATTCAAAGAGTTTCCTGTATTTTCATGACTATGAAAATTGTAGATTCACACTGAAGGCATCAAAACTATGAATTAACACATGTGAAATTATATACTTAACAAAAATGTGTGAAACAACTGAAAATATGTCTTATATTCTAGGTTCTTCAAAGTAGCCACCTTTTGCTTTGATTACTGCTTTGCACACTCTTGGCATTCTCTTGATGAGCTTCAAGAGGTAGTCACCTGAAATGGTATTCCAACAGTCTTGAAGGAGTTCCCAGAGATGCTTAGCACTCTGCGGTCCAGTTCACCCCAAACCATCTCGATTGGATTCAGGTCTGGTGACTGTGGAGGCCAGATCATCTGGCATAGCACCCCATCACTCTCCTTCTTGGTAATTGGGTCATTGTCCTGTTGATAAATAAATGATGGTCCAACTAAATGCAAACCGGATGGAATTACATGCCGCTGCAAGATGCTGTGGTAGCCATGCTGGTTCAGTATGCCTTCACTGATTTCCACTGGTCTAAAGTCCATTCCTTGTGTTCTTTAGCCCGAACAAGTCTCTTCTGCTTGTTGCCTGTCCTTAGCAGTGGTTTCCTAGCAGCTATTTTACCATGAAGGCCTGCTGCACACAGTCTCCTCTTAACAGTTGTTGCAGAGATTTGTCTGCTGCTAAAACTCTGTCTGGCATTGACCTGGTCTCTAATCTGAGCTGCTGTTAACCTGCGATTTCTGAGGCTGGTGACTCGGATGAACTTATCCTCCGCAGCAGAGGTGACTCTTGGTCTTCCTTGCCTGGGGCGGCCCTCATGTGAGCCAGTTTCTTTGTAGCACTTGATGGTTTTTGCGACTGCACTTGGGGACACTTTCAAAGTTTTCCCAATTTTTTTGGACTGGCTGACCTTCATTTCTTAAAGTAATGATGGCCACTCGTTTTTCTTTACTTAGCTGCTTTTTTCTTGCCATAATACAAATTCTAAGAGTCTATTCAGTAGGACTATCAGCTGTGTATCCACCTGACTTCTGCCCAACACAACTCATGGTCCCAACCCCATTTATAAGGCAAGAAATCCCACTTATTAAACCAGACAGGGCACACCTGTGAAGTGAAAACCATTTCAGGTGACTACCTCTTGAAGCTCATCAAGTGAATGCCAAGAGTGTGCAAAGCAGTAATCAAAGCAAAAGGTGGCTACTTTGAAGAACCTAGAATATAAGACATATTTTTAGTTGTTTCACACTTTTTTGTTAAGTATATAATTCCATGTGTGTTAATTCATAGTTTTGATGCCTTCAGTGTGAATCTACAATTTTCATAGTCATGAAAATACAGAAAACTCTTTGAATGAGAAGGTGTGTCCAAACTTTTGATCTGTACTGTACATGTGTGCCACATTTTGTGATTGTAGCTGCAGCGGTGCGGATTCCTTTAGCGGACACACACACACAACACACACACACACGCACACACACACTCAGCTTTATATATTAGACTAGAGTATATATATCTGGTGTTGCCCGGGTATACATCTGTCTATATAAATATTTTCTCATGCTATTTCTTACCTACAAATACTCATTGTTGTCTTTGGCCCAATTCGAAAATATAGAAAACATCCACCATTGTTTAACCCCTTCTACCCCGGGCTAGTTTTCGCTCTCCTGCCCAGGCCATTTTTTGCAAATGTGGCATGTGTCACTTTATGTGGTAATAACTTTGGAACACTTTTACTTATCCAAACCATTCTAAGATTGTTTTCTTGTGACACATTGTTCTTTATGACAGTCATAAATTTGAGTCAATATATTTCACCTTTATTTTGTGAAAAAATCTTACAATGTACAAAAAATTCGGAAAAATTAGCAATTTTCAAAACATAAATTGATACCTCATAAAATATTTATTATTTAATAATCCCTATATATCTACTTTATGTTGGCATCATTTTGTAGATGTAATTTAGGGTTTTTTTTAGGATTTTTTAGGATTTTTTAGGACGTTAGAAGGCTTAGAATTTTAGAAGCAATTCTTAAAATTTTTAAGAAAATTTCCAAAATACACTTTTTAAAGATCCGTTCAGGTCTGAAGTCACTTTGTGGGGCTTACATAGAAGAAACCACCCAAAAATGACCCCATTTTATAAACTAGCCACTCAAGTTATTAAAAACTGATTTTACAAACTTTGTTAACCCTTTAAAAAATTTAAGGAAAATTAAGATGAAATTTTTAAATTTCACTTTTTGGCAGATTTTCCATTTTAATCATTTTTTTCCTGTAACACATCATGGGTTAACAGCCAAACAAAGCTCAATATCTATTACCCTGATTCTGAAGTTTACAGAAACACCCCACATGTGGTGGTATACAGCTGTAAGGACGCACGGCAGGGCGAGGAAGAAAAGGGTATTATTTTGGGGTACATATGATTTTTGATCGCTCTATATTATGAGGCAAGGTAACAAAAAAATGGCTGTTCTGGCACTATTTTCATTTTTTGCTTTTTACAACGTTCATCTGACAGGTTAGATCATGTGCTATAGAGCAGGTTGTTACTGATACGAGAATATCAAATATGTCTACTTTCTTTGTTTGTTTTAATAAAGCATTTTTGAAAAAAAATTATGTTTTTGTGTCTGAACGCCATATTTTTTTTAATTTTCTGCTTTTCATCTTGTGCAGGGGCTCGTTTTTGGCAGGAAAAGTTGATGTTTTTATTGGTACCATTTTTGGGTACATATGATCATTAATTATTACATTTTATGGGGCAAGGCATTGGGCTGCCTTCTCACCCAATGGGTCCCAGTCACCGCAGAGCGAGTACCCGATGGGATTACTCAATGACCCCAAACACCTTATATGCCATGGTCATCACTAACCGTGGTATAGAAGGGGTTAATCTGCTGCCATCGGCTTTTACAGCGATGCCGGTGGATATAGCAGGGGCCCAGCTATCAGTAACTGCCGCGCCCCTGCAGTGATCTGGTGCGCACCACTCTGGTGCCCGCCCAATCACTATGATGTAATAGTACGTCAAATTGCGGCAAGTCACCTGCTGCCATGATGTACTATTATGTCATGTGTCAGGAAGGGGTTAAATAATTTATTTATGTTTTTTTTACATCTACAGTGCAGCCATAAGTGAGGTAAAGAAGCCTGCAGTACTATTACTGATTCCACCTTTCATTTTTCAGAGCTCCTTTGGAAGATGGAATCTGATTGGTTGCTATGGGCAACTAAGCCATTTTCTTTTTCACCAGTTTTGATAAATCTTTCCCCTTTATTTTTTGACTACACGTAGGGAGAGGCAGATTGAGAACTGTTGTAGTAAATTGAAAGTTGTGCTGTGATTGGTTGCTATGGGCAAAAACGAAAGCTTTGCTGTGATTGGTTGCTATGGGCAATGACCAGTTTGTCTTTTAGAGGTAGACTGAACTGCAGGAGAGAGGAGAGGCAGTGAAAAGCATTGTCTCAGCAGTTATACATTTTAATGCACTCTGCATTAAAAACACATGAAGAGTATATGTACTAAGTTTGGTTCAGAGATTCATCAAGCTACGTAAGAGCCTATGAAGATCAAACAAACTTTCACTTTCATGTTCATAGATTATAAAGGAAGCACTGACTGAAGTTCATTTGCCTGGAGCAAATACATTAAAAGAGATCAGGAGTAGTGTTGAGCGAACTTGTGTCAAGTTCGGTGTACAAGGTTCGGGTTATCTAAGAATTCTAATCTAACTTATGGTCCGTGGTAGCAGAATCCATAATAGTATTCTTAGATAACCTGAACCTTGTACACCGAACTAGAAAACACAAGTTTGTTCATCCCAAATCAGGAGGAAAGCAACGCCATAGAGAAAGAGGTGGGTGACCACATTCATGACCCAAGGGACAGGTTGTCTCTTGTTGCTGATGTTGCAATACCTGGGAAGATGAGGAGTCCTTTATAGGTCCACTCTACTCATGTTTAACATGGATGGCGACCATAACTAGGGAAACCCACTCAGCAGGCACTATGTTAGCCTCAAGGACATTAACCCTTTCATGTCCGGACCAAAAAATGTCCTGAATGTCCAGGCAATTTTTCGTGATTTTGTGCACGTGGTAGTTTAGTGACCCTAACTTTTTTTATTTCTTTGACTACTAAAATAAATTTTGTGATGTTTTTTATTAGCATGTTCTTTTAAGAGATGTTTTCCTTTTTTAGGTTTAATTTGGGGGAAAACTGCTAATTCTTATTAACAAGTAATTTTAATTTTTGCTTTTTATCTCTTAAATATTAAAACTGACACAAAAATTAATTATTGCAGTGGGTTCCCTATTTTGTGACGACTGTTTTGATATATAACATGTATAGATTTGAGTGAACGGGGTGACTATGATGACGGTTTCCGTTAGCGACCACCACTCAGCTGCTTCCTGGCGCCCCCCCCAGCGCATGTGCAGCACTGTCCTCCCGAAGAAGGCAAGAGCGGTAATAAACTGCTCCTGTCTTCTGCTAAGGGTCCCTGCTGTGCAGTAGCTTTAACCCCTGCGCTGCCAGACCGTTTATATATGTGCTATCTGCTATCAGGACATGGTATTCTCAAACATGTGGATCTCAAGTGGTAGCAAAACTACAGCTTTCAGTAAACCCTGACATCGATTCATGACATTAAAAAGGTATCTTTAGTGCTCAGTAAAACTCTGAAGACTGAAGACAGACTCTTCCTAAAAATGCTTATTTACAGCTTAAGGGCTCATGCACAAGACCATATGTATTTTTTGCGGACCGTAAAATACATATGGTCGTGTGCATGAGCCCTTAACTAGAAGACTCTTCAAACTGAAAACAAGTTACACTTTATGCCACTTGTAAATATGTGAAATAATAAAATATGCAGCACAACATTTTACATACAAACAACAGAACTAAGGTATGGGGATCATTCTAAATTAAAGTGGTATTATACCTACTAGAAATTAAAAAATAGAAGCTCTTTGCGCACATTTTTGATCAAACGTGTGTCGGGCCCATCTACCAGGCGTCAAGGTGGCTTCCGCAGACAGGTACCTAACACTAACAGACTGCCTCTCTTGGACTTACAGTACCTAAGCCAACAATATTCAGGGTGGTGTAGGAACCAGCTACATTTATACTCTGCTCAGAAGCCCCAGGCAGATGGGCGTTGCTCAGTCTAAAAGAGGCCGCTACCCTAAATATATACTCCAAGAAAATTTAGACTAGCAATTCATGTTTACAAGTGCATATCCATAAAGCGAGCATACAGAAATAATAAAATATGGCAGCACAACATTTTACATACAAACAACAGAACTAAGGTATGGGGATCATTCTAAATTAAAGTAGTATTATACCTACTAGAAATGAAAAAATAGAAGCTCTTTGCGCACATTTTTGATCAAACGTGTGTCGGGCCCATCTACCAGGCGTCAAGGTGGCTTCTGCAGACGGGTACCTAACACTAACAGACTGCCTCTCTTGGACTTACCTAAGCCTACAATATTCAGGATGGTGTAGGAACCAGCTACATTTATACTCTGCTCAGAAGCCCCAGGCAGATGGGCGTTGCTCAGTCTAAAAGAGGCCGCATTTTTGATCAAACGCGTGTCGGGCCCATCTACCAGGCGTCAAGGTGGCTTACGTAGAGGGGTACCTAACATTAACAGACTGCAGTACTGTTGTAGTACTTGTAGTACTTGTAAATATGTGGTTATGCCATATTTGAAATCAGTGCCTTCCTGTATAGTAGTGTATAAGTATAAGTATACAATATATAGTACAGTAAAGTTTATTGTTACTGCAAAGAATTTATGGGTCTCCACTGGCCTTATCTCCACATTACCACCCACAAAACCTATAAAGTGGGCAAACCACCACCACCTACTAGCTTTACCTACTGGCCAGTTTAGTTTTTCAGCTGGAAACCACTTCTTTACGGTATTTGTAGACTGTTCTAACATATCTATTAGCAGCATCGGACTAGAGTGCCTTGGGCCCCCAGTAAAATTCATTCTGGGAGCCCTCTGTATAGCTATAGCTATAAGATGATTATGGGGGTCCTTATAGCGACTTGGAGAAGGCAGGATACTGGCTGGCCTGCCTCTATCCTTACAAAGTGGTCCTAGAAAAATCTACAATAAAAAACTGGATCGTTTGCTAAATAATCTCCCCAGTTTTTTTATATGAACATAGGCTTTTTGAGATGCTGTATCCTGCCTGTCTATGTAGTACAGTCACTCTACTGTACCATGTGCCACCTGTGCAGGGGGTGGGGAGGCCCACCTTACTCAGGGGTCCACCGGGGGATTCATCTGTTCCCCTGTGGGCCAGTCAAAGCATGTCTACTAGAATGGATCAATCATACTAAATCTCCTTGGGCCATAATATCTGCCAGGTTCTTCTTTCAGTACAAAATCAATATAACTTTCATATTCATGAATCCAATCACCATGTCTTGATTATTCCTTTCGGAAGCTGTATTGCACTTGCACAATATTTCATGGCTCTTCCTATGTGGCACCAAAACAAGTCTGTGCCGCATGAGGGGCAGTCTATTGCACTGCAGATAACACACACACAGGTTCTCCTATCGAGGGCATAAAGCTCTATAGTCTGCAGAATACATATTGTATTTATGGTGTGGGGCACAAGAAACTAACATGAAGCCTGTAAATACATATAATACTAATTAACAATTTCAACCTGTGTATTACACAAATTTAGTTCATTTACCAGTGGACCCATTGTGCAGTCAGGCGGCTGTGGACATGAAGAAAGAAAAGCTGTGGGTTGTTTTAATTATAATCTGGTGTCAGAATCGCTGCCTGAGAAAGAAATTGCTCTTAAGAGACCATCTGTGATATTACATCTCAGCCATGTAAGCATGAAAGCAGTTTAATCATTCAGCCCACTCCTCGCCTCATCTCCTTTATTTTGCATGCAAAAAGATTTTGACCAACAAAATGAGTCTGGAAGAACTAAGTATACCTGGCAGGGGGTTATGAAATGCACAAGCAAGAGGTCTGCAATCTATTTACCCAGAACCCTCGGATCATCTGCATTGTCCCGAAGGTACATGATTTATGCATGTCATGCAGGCTCAGTAAAATTTTTGATTAATAAAGCAGTCTTTCTACATCTTGCTGTTACAAGCTTAATAAAGTCTCAGACCCAATACGACTTGATAAAAGATTGCCTGTACGTGTGGTGAACTGTAAGTGTCCCACACTTATCTCCTTACAATGTACTGTTATGGTTGTGTTATAGTGTTATTGTGCACTACATGTGATACTGTTGTGCTGTTTTATGCTATATTACCCACCATGTACAATAGTCCTGCCACTTCCTTGTGCATGCACTAATAGTTGGAAAACCAGTGCATCAACAGTGTCAAATGTAAACATTTGTTAGTCAATGATGCCAGAAACGGCACAGGAAGTGGTCAGTAAGAAGGGGTTATTGTCCTTGTGCCCTGTGCTGACTTGATGGTGGACACTGCAGTATGCTCATAAGTGGCAAAATGACCTCTTGTGAGATTAAGGGGAGGTATGGGCCTAGTCAGCCACTGAGAAGTATGCCAGTGGGCTAAGACAGAGAATGATTGAGGAGGAGTGGAGCATGAGACAATGCCAGGTGAGATGGAAAGAGAGTTTGACATGGGTCCTGGAACTGGAAGCCCTGAGAGGTGTCACTCGAGAGAAAGAGGTGTAGAAGCTGTTAACTCTTAGAAAGACTGCTACACAGGGCACCAGTGGCTTTCTATTGTGACAGAAATTAGCCCCAAACAAGTTCAGGAATGTAATTAGGACTGGTTGCCCTCAGACATAGAGGGTGTTCTGGAATTAGAGGAAGGTAGGGAACATGTAGGTGGTTCTAGTAGCTCACTCAGCAGCGGATTTAATTGAGGTGGTCCTAGTGGATTTAGTTGAGGTGTTCCTAGTGGAAGCAGTAAATGTATTCTAGTAGCCCACCGAGCAGCGGATTTAGTTGAGGTAATATTCGGTGTAGCAAGTCAACACAATGATGACAGTTCAAATATAAGCAGACTTTATTTTCATGAGGTGTATAAAGGAGGCGGTTTTAGTTCACTCCATAAGTAGAGCGTACAGTTCAAAAGCAGAAAATTACAGTTCCAAGGATTGCTGATGGCTGCTTTTAACAGACTCACTTTCCAGAAAGGTGAACCACTGGGATACAGTGGAGAAAATAAGTATTTGATACACTGGCGATTTTGCAAGTTTTCCCACCAACAAAGAATGCAGAGGTCTGTAAGTTTTATCGTAGGTACAGAGTTCAACTGTGAGAGACAGAATCTAAAAATTAATTTGCATTTTATTGCCTGAAAAGTATTTGATACAATATAAAAACAGAACTTAATATTTGTTACAGAAACCTTTGTTTGCAATTACAGAGGTCAGACGTTTCCTGTAGTTCTTGACCAAGTTTGCACACACTGCAGCAGAGATTTTGGCCCACTCCTCAGTACAGATCTTCTTCACATCTTTCAGGTTTTGGGGCTGTCACTGGGCTACATTGAGTTTCAGCTCCCTCCAAAGATATTCCATTGGATTCAGGTCTAGAGACTGGTTAGGCCACTCCAGGACCTTCAAATGCTTCTTACGGAGCCACTCCTTAGTTGCCCTGGCTGTGTGTTTCGGGTCATTGTCATGCTGGAAGAGGCAGCCACGACCCATCTTCAATGCTCTTACTGAGGAAAGGAGGTTGTTTGCCAAAATCTCGCGATACATGGCCCCATCCATCCTCCCTTCAATACGGACTGTGCAGTCGTCCTGTCTCCTTTGCAGAAAAGCACCCCCAAAGTATGATGTTTCCACCCTCACGGTTGGGACGGTTGGGACGGTGTTCTTGGGGTTGTACTCATTCTTCTTCTTCCTCCAAACACGGCAAGTGGAGTTGATACCAAAAAGTTCTATTTTGGTCTCATCTGACCACATGACCTTCTCCCATGCCTCCTCTGGATCATTCAGATAGTCTTTGGTGAACTTCAAATGGGCCTGGACATGTGTTGGCGTGCCCTGCAGGATTTTAATCCATGACGGTGTAGTGTGTTACTAACGGTAATCTTGGAGACTGTGGTCCCAGCTCTCTTCGGGTTCATTGACCAAGTCATTCCGTGTAGTTCTGGGCTGATTCCTGACCTTTCTCAGAATCATCCTTACCCCACGAGGTGAGATATTGCATGGAGCCCCAGACCAAAGAAGATTGACAGTCATCCTTTGTTTCTTCAATACTGTAATTGCGTCAACAGTTGCTGCCTTCTCACCGAGCTGCTTGCCTATTGTCCTGTAGCCCATCCCAGCCTTGTGCAGGTCTAAAATTTTGTCACTAGTGACAGCTCTTTGGTCTTGGCCATGGTGGAGAGGTTGTAGTGTGATTGATTGAGTGTGTGGACAGGTGTCTTTTATACAGGTAACAAGTTCAAACAGGTGCAATTAATATAGGTAATGAGTGCAAAGTAGGAGGGCTTCTTGAAGAAAACCTAACCGGTCTGTGACAGCCAGAATCCTTGCTGGTTGGTAGGTGATCGAATACTTATTTCATGCAATAAAATGCAAATTAATTATTTAAAAATCATTCAATGTGATTTTCTAGATTTTTTTAACATCCCTCTACATTCTTTATAGGTGGGAAAACTTGTAAAATCGCCAGTGTATCAAATACTTATTTTCCCCACTGTTCATGGGATTGGTTGTATTGGCTCAGTGCTAAGACCCCCTCTGCACTGGTATATCAAGTATGCAACCTCTATCCTCTGTATCTTTTTCCTGGGTGACACTTTTCCTGACATTCACTGGACCTACATATCACTCCTCCTTCTGCCTCACACTCTGGGACTGTGGGGTGACACTCAGGAGCGTAGCTACAACTAACTGGGCCCCACAGCAAATTTTCTACAGGGCCCCCCACTCTGATATTGATACCTATCCTAAGGACAGGTCATCAATAGTAAAAAGCTTTTTTTTTTTTTTTTTTCAACAAGTATCAGTGTCCTAAATATCTGGATAAATATAAACTCACACATATATACACATATAAACACACACAGAGATAAACACAAACATACACATATACACACAGACACTTATTTACTTACAGGCTGCAGGTTCTTCATTCTCCTCTGGTGTCTCTAGGAGGCTAAAGGACCTTGGAATGCAGTAATGGTAGGATGCAGGACCTTCGATCATGTTACCTAATGACATCATCGAAGGTCCTTTAGCCTAGGATTACTGCATTGAAAAAGTCCTTGATACTGGTATGTATACCATTTACACCATTTCTAGTACATTGCAGGTCAGACTGGGCCCCTGTAGATACAGTCATACTGGGGGCCAAGCCTGGCCTGAATAGTACTAGAAAAGACACTGCTCCCAGCACCCCTACTCCTCTTGGACCCCGAAGCAGCTGCTTCCCATGCTTCTCCTGTAATTACGCCACTGGTGACACTGCATCAAGGCAGAAACTAGAACTTCTCTTGTCAGGCTGATGTTACACATCAAAACCTCCTACTTCTAACTTTAGCTACTAGGAGTTCTCTCTCCCAGAAGCCACGACTACAGCTAAATTACTTATGGAAAACTGCCATTCTGCATGAGCATTACTGGGCTATATCCTGGTTAAAAACACAGACACATTAAAATAAAATACAGTTTTATAGTTTTCAGAAATTTGATTTGTTGCTTCGCCAAACTTCGATAAGATATTTGATTTGTTATTAATTACTTTGTAACGAATTGCGTTCCATTGTATAGAGTGGCTGCAATGACTGGGAACAGCAATCACGCTGCCCCTTCTTTTAACCCCTTAGATGCAGTGTTCAATGCTGATCACTGCATCTGAGAGTCACATTCAGCTTATCAGGGGGTTAATTAAGGATTAAAACACAAAAATACATACTCACCTCATCCATTTGATTGTGGAGAGGCCGTCACGGCCAACTTGATTGAAGAAAACAAGCCAATTCTCACATGTGCTGAAGTGATGACGTCAGACTGTCACCACACTAAGCACCATTCACAGTAAAATAAAAAATTACTATAACTTGCCTAGCTTTTTTTGGACTTTTTTCACTTATAGCTGTTTTCCCAAAATAAAATCACCCATAAGTTGTAGTAATGCAGTGTCGTCCCTGCCTAACTATGTTCTTTATTTATCATTTCCTGTCCAATTAGACTAATGATTATTGTAACTGATCAGAAGTCAACATAGTGGTCCAGTCACAGAGTGGGGAGGTTGGGGGCAGCAACGGTGGCAGTAACAGCACAAGATAGTGGCAGTAGAAGCAGTAGTTGTGTGGCATCAGGCGGGTGGCAGCATCCGAATAGTGGCTGAAGCACATGGCCAGAAGTAATGTTTTGATGTGGCACCCAGAATGATCTAGTCTGATGCATCAGACACTGGCATGTTGAAATCCTAGCTGATCCACGCCTAATTCGTCTTTACAAACGTTAGTCTCTCAACATTTTGTGTTGAAAAGTGAGTTTTCTTTGGGGAAACTATGAACCCCGCCACACTAAATACCCGCTCTAATGTCACACTGCTGGCCGGGCAGAAAAGATTTTCCAGCGGAAATCAAGTTTGGCTGCCCTGTAGTCCAGGGGATCTTGGATCTGGGATGGCAGGGTGCAGTCCAAGTATAGGAAAATACATACAATGCAACGGCACACTGCTGACTGAAATTCCCCTTTTTTTCTTTGCAGTCCAAGTATGCCACCACCCGCAAGTTCAGGTTCTGCTTCATGTCCTGCTGCTGCTGGTGAAGGAAAGTGCTCATTAGAGACTCAAGACTTAAGTTGCTGGTGATGGAGCTGGTGCTTCTCCTGCCCCCCACCCTCTCCAGTAGTCATGGCAATGGAGGGTGAGAGCAGAGGCCCCCCCCCGATCAGACCTTCATGAGGATGGGCAATAGCGCACATAGGCAGCTGCCAACTGACTACATAGGATGTCTCGATAGTAGTTAAGCTTATTCTCCCTCTCAGCAGGTGGAAAAAATGCCCCCATTTTGGACCAGTAGTGAGGGTCTAAGATGATGGAGAGCCAATATTCATCCATCTGCTGAATGGTGGTAATAAGGCTGTCACTACACCAGCAACTCAGCATGCATCTGGCCATTTGCGCAAGGGACTTGGAGGGACTCCCTGCCTCCGTCTACACTGCATACTGCCACGATGTGTCAGGGTCATCTGCCTGGCCTTCCTCATCGCCCTCCAGCTCTTCCTGCTCCTCTCCTGTCACTTTTGCAGATAAACCACCCATTTCTGTATATATTACTTGTGCGTGAATGTCCTCCTCCGCCAGTTCATCCTCCACAGGACTCAGGTGGCCGTGAGATGTAGGAACTACATCTTCGGTCCCCTGGCTAGCCAGATTTATCAGCATCTGCTCCAGGACATGAAGGAATGGAATGACGGTGTTCATCCCGTAGTCCTGGCGACTGACAAAGTGGCCTCCTCAAAGGGCCTGAGCAAATGGCAGGTTTCACACATGAGCTGCCACTGGCTAATGTCAAAATTACACAGGGGTGTAGTCCTGTCCACTTGCCGTCCTCTGCTCATATAGTCGGTCCAACATGTGAAGAGTGAAATTCCAATTGGTGTAAACGTTGCATATAAGGCGATGTTGAGGAACGATATTGTGCCTTTGCAGCTCAAGGAAGGCATGTTTTTCAGAGTAAGAGTGGCTGAAGTGCATGCACAGTTCCCTGGCCATTGTCAAGATGTCTTGCAGTTGGGTGGAAGACGTCAGGAACCGATTTACAACCACATTGAAGATGTGCGCCTTGCAGGGTGTATGGGTCAGCCCTCCTTGATGAAGCGCTGACACAATGTTCTCAGTGACCATGGTTCCAATCTTTAGTTGGCAAAGAGAGAGCCAGGATTCAATTTCCTCTTGAAGGATGCTGAGCAGATCCTCCCTGCTGTGACTCTGTTTACCCAGGCAAACCAGGTGCAGAACAGCGTGACACTGCCGTGCTCTGCATAGGTGGTATGCTGGAATAGTATTCTGAATTGTGCCTGCAGTGGAGGCTGAGGACAAGGTTTCTGTGAAAGGAGTGTGAGGAGGCAGTGGAGAACATTGGTGCAGGATTTTCAGCTTGTGAATGCAGAGGTGACAGTGCCATCAACTGTCCAAGTTGCTGGTGTGGCTGGGCAGAAGCCACATTTATCCGTTGGACCAAAGGATATATATTATCCTTGACCGTAGTCACAGCTCCACAAGTCGACTCTGCTGTGAACTTTAGTAGACCGTGACAAGCTCAAGGACTGGCCGTCCTAGTGCTCAACATACATGTGCAGGGCTGGTACAGCCTTTTTGGAGAAGTAATGATGCTTGGGATTCTCCACCTTGGCTTGGCACAAGCCATCAGTTCTCTGAAAGGCACAGAGTGAACCACATGGAAAGAGAGGGACTGTAGTACCAGCAACTTGGCACGTTTAGCTTCTGTGCCGTTGGATGAGTGCAAGCATACTGCTGTCTTTTTGCAATTACCTCGGTGATTGATTGCTGCGAAAATAAGTGACAAGGAGTCGAAGGAATAGGAGGAGTAGATGCATCAGGACCAGTAGATGATGGAAAGGAAACACAGCTCCCTTCTGCTGCTGTGGTGGAGCCTTGACTGCTGAGGGCCACTGGGAGATGCAGCTGTACAACATTAGCTCCACGGTTTTCCCAGGCCATTTTATGGTGACGTTGCATGTGCTGACGCAGGTCCGTGGTGAAGCATGGCTAGGGTGCCAACATTGGCACCCTAGCCATGCTTCACCTTCTGCCCACATATTCTACACTCAACCACACTGACAACTTGATGAAAAATTTCCACATCGGTGAGTATGGCATTTTCCCCCCACCACTGAGTGCACTGACTGCCTGCTACCGCTGCCTCTGTGAACCAGTGCACAGCTATGTATTTCCAGACAGGTAGGCTCCTGAGTAGCAGTCTACCCTGGGGACGTTTGGCTCCAGACCTCACACTGCTGCCACCTTTCTGACTCACGGCCATGCTACCACCCCACTGGCTCATGCGTAAACTGCCACCCTCATCCCCTGATGATGATGAAGCCCCCTCTTCACCCGGCTCCCACGTGCAATCGACTACATCATTGTACACTACTGTCCGCATGTCACTGATGTCCCCCTCACCAGTCTCAGGTCCACATGCCTGATCTCTTGCAACACCAGCTCTCATGCAACTCTCATCGTCACTACTTGACCGCCTACCGGAGGAAGCAGCGGAACTCTCCTCCAGATCTTGGCTGGGCAGTAGCTGCTTACTGTTCTCTAGAAGCTCATTCTTGCTGAAAAGCAGAGCAGATCCCACAGAATACAATACTTCCCAAGCAGAATGAACAGAAAGTGAAAGAGACAGCTTCAGGACAGGTGGGGAACAGAGCTAGTCCCTGGGCTACTGCAACAAAGTGTGGTGTCAGAGGAACCCATCGACTTCAGGCTAGGGGTGTCTGATGTCAGTTGAGATTATGTTGAAGATCATGTCCACCATTCAAGGACAGTTAGGTTGTTGGTCAAAACACGACCGCTGGATGACACTGGCAGCTCTGACCTGGTGCTGCGACTGCTGCTACCACCCCCACTTCTGTTGCTAATTCTTCCAGCTCCAGAAAGAGTTTTGCCACTGCCCATTCCCTTAGAAGGCTCTGGCACCTGTCTATCAGACATACCGTACTGTAACAGGAACTGTAAGCGTAAAATAGCAGTAGTTTCAGGGGGCAATTTCACCCCAGAATCAAGGATGAATGGATTTACTTATGTATAAAAGAACATGAACACCCCAAAATCTGTAGTATCAGGTAGAAATTTCACCTCAATTACACAATTAAGGGTTAATGGATTTACTTATCTATAAAAGAACGTGAACACCACAAAATCTGTAGTATCAGGCCGCAATTTCACCCCAGAATCAAGGATCAATGGATTTCCTTATGCATAAAAGAACGTCAACACACCAAAACAACATTAGCAGTATCAGGCCTCAATTTAAACACAATTACACAATCAAGGATGAATGGAATTATTTGTAAAATAAGAATGTGAACCCCCAAAGTACCAGGCTGCAATTTTACCACAATTACAGAATCGAGGATTAACAGATTTATTTATGTATAAAAGAACGTGAACGCCACAAAATCGGTTGTATAAGGTTGCAATTTCACCCCAGAATCAAGGATAAATGGATTTACTTATTTATAAAATAACATGAAGCCTGAAAATCTGTAGCATCAGACTGCAATTTTACCACAATTACTCAATTAAGGATTAATGGAGTTATTATGTATAAAAGAACGTGAATAACCCAAAACTTACGTATAAAAAAAAACCTGAACCCTTCAAAATCAGTAGGATCAGACCGCAATTTCACCCCAATTACAGAATCAAGTATTAATGGAATTACTTATGTATATAAGAATGTGAAGATCCTAAAATCAGTAGTATTAGAATGCTTTTAACCCCAATTAGTGCAGCAAGGTGTAATAGAATGGCTTCGCTATTAGCCAAGCGTTACACTGTTCAATTGGCCCCTATAGAGTGGATAAAGCCTCCCTATTATACCAGTACACTATCTCTAAGCTGTCCCTGAACTGCTCAGTACTAATATTTTGTAAATAAGGTCTTTCCTAATCACTGTCCCTAACCCTAGACCAGGCAGGATGAGGTTTTTTTATAGGGCTGTGACATCACAGGGGCTGGCTATCTGCTGATTGGCTGGATGCATGGCATTATGAGTGATCCATCTTTCCCAGGCTTCTTACTTTTTCTTTGTAATGTGTGTAGCAGACATTTTAGACAAAATCTGCTTCGTTACTACAAAGCACAAGGAAAATGGGTTTCATGACGAATCTAATTTTTCCTGAAATTCAAATCGAATTCCACTTTGTCGACTTCAATTTTCTCAACGCTAGTCACTGCGGTATGGTATTGCTGCATCCCTGGATAAGCGGAGCAGAGGATGGAAGTGGTAGTAACTCTAGCTGCAACAGTTATTAACAGTGGCAATCCTTACATTAATGCTCTCAGGGCTGGACAGTGACAGGAAGTGACAGTGACCATTTCTTCCCTCAGGGTACATCCTGATGTTGGGGCTCCTGCCTGATGGTAGTTAGGGTGTCCTTGGTCTTATGAGTGTTGTATGGGTGCAAGGCAGGAGATTAAGGTGCTGTGGCGAATGGTGCTGGAGTCAGTAACTAGGCTAGTTGTAAAAAAAAATGATGATCCAACTACAAACTGGGCCAACCTTAGATCGGATGATACCCTGTGTGGATTTTTCTTTTGTGTGAGAAGTGTTTCCTAACATATATATATATATAT
Organism: Rhinella marina; assembly: GCA_900303285.1. Lineage (NCBI taxonomy): Eukaryota > Metazoa > Chordata > Amphibia > Anura > Bufonidae > Rhinella > Rhinella marina. The sequence continues at coordinate 67,264 of ONZH01026410.1, read as the reverse complement.
ATATATATATATACTGTATTATTTAAAATAAAACATTTATTGTTAGACAACCACTTTAAAAGAGTATGGGGGTCAATTATTATGACTGGCATTTTACACGGCCTCTACACAACTTCAGAGTATCCACCTCTGGTCTAAATGTAAGCCAGCCTCCTTGCCTAAAACAAATGATAAATGAGAGGGGCCTACTGGCCCATCCTCTTCCCTGCTCATGCCACACCTCCCTTTTTTTAGACCTGGTATGAGCAGGAAAAATTAGCAGATTGCAGCGCAAATAACCTTTGCACCGCAATCTGTGCCAGATATACACCAGAACAATGGCATATATCTGATAGTAAGTGACCCCCTATGTTGATAATTGTGGCAGATCCTAGATTGATTAGAATACCCCATCAATATATACTGTTCACAGTATATACCACTACATACAGTAGGGGTCATAGAACATGATGCAGGGGCACCTATCCATTCTGCTGTATGAGACAAACATTAAAAAAAAGGTCCCAACATGTGCCATAGGTTAGATGTTGGGACGTAGAGTAAATCCACAGATAGAAAAATTAAATATAGCTTTTCATGCTCAAAAGTCAGAACTCAAAGCTAAATTCAGACCCCAAAAATAATTCAAACCCCAGACTACCCACCACAATAAATTCAGACCCCAGAGCAGACCTCAAAATAAATCAGACCCTGGAACTGAGACCCCAGACCAGACAAAAAAAAAAAAAAATTCAACCTTCAGACCAGTCTACAAAATTATAGCAGACCAAAAAAAATGAAACAACACCTTCAGAATTTTCTATATTTCACGCAAGTTCTAAAAGTATATAAAGATAAAATCTAAAGATAATATAGATAAAATCTAAAGACAATATAAAGATAAAAACAAATCGAATGTCAACCTGCACTGAATTCTGACACATTAATTTCAATGTGTCTGTGTACATGAGTCATCAGCTCTGCGTTGCGTGAAAAACGCAGCATGTTCTATATTCTGCGTTTTTCACGCAGCCCTGGCTCCATAGCAGTGAATGGGGCTTCAGTGAAAAACGCATTGTATCCTGAAGCAAGAGCGGATGCAATGCGTTTTTCACTGATGGTTGCTAAGAGATGTTGTTTGTAAACCTTCAGTTTTTTATCACAAAAAAACTGAACAACTGAACACAATTGCAGACAAAACTGACTGAACTTGCATGCAAAATGGTGCAAGTTTTCCTGAACGCATCCTCAACGCACCCGGACCTAATCCAGAACGCTCATGTGAAAGAGGCCTTAGCACTAGCAGATAATTTGAGGGTGAAATTAGAGCCAGGTGTTTTGAATCAATGGGATGACAATCAGGTGTGAGTGGGGACCTGTTTTTATGTAAATAACTGGGATCTATCAAAGTCTGATTTTCACAACACATTTGAGATTTGTGAGGACCACAGAAGAAGAGTTGTTGATAATCAAAGACTACAAAACCATCTCTAAAGAGTTTAGACTCCACCAATCCACAATCAGACAGGCTGTATACAAATGGAGGAAATTTAAGACGATTATTTCACTCCCCAGAAGAAGTCGACCAACAAAGATCTCGCCAAGAGCAAGGAGTGTAATAGTCTGTGATAGGCCACAAAGGAACCCAAGGTAACCTCTAAGCAAGTAAAGGCCTTTCTCACATCAGCTAATGTAAATGTTTATGAGTCCACCATCATGAGAACACTGAACAACAATGGTGTGCATGGCAGGATTGCAAGAAGAAACCTGTTGCTCTCCAAAAAGAACATTGCTGCCCATCTGTAGTTTGGTAAAGATCACCTGGACTAGTGGAATAATGTTTTGTAGAGACCAAAATATAACTTTTTTGTTTAAATGAGAAGTGTTATGTTTACAGACAGCCTCTTTTGCTGCTTCTGGGCCAAGCCAGCTGGGCCACGAGAGAACATGGGTCATGCAGCGATATGATGACCCTAAGCACACTAGTCCTTCTACTAAAGAATAAATAAAGAATAAAGTTAAAGTTTTGGAATGGCAAAGTCAAAGTCCTGACCTTAACCCCTTAAGGACCCTGCCATTTTTCACCTTAAGGCCCAGGGCATTTTTAGCAAATCTGACATGTCTCACTTTATGTGGTGATAACTTTAAAATGTGTTTACTTATCCAGGCCATTCTGAGATTGTTTTCTCGTCACATATTGTACTTCATGACAATGGTAAATTTGAGTCAAAATATTTAATTTTTATTTATAAAAAAAAAAATACCAAATTTACCAAAAATTTTGAAAAATTTGCAAATTTCCAAATTTCAATTTCTCTACTTTTAAAATACATAGTAATACCTCCAAAAATAGTTATTACTTTACATTCCCCATATGTCTACTTCAGGTTTGGATCATTTTGAAAATGACATTTTATTTTTTTGGGACATTAGAATGTTTAGAAGCTTAGAACCAAATCTTGAAATTTTTCACAAAATTTCCAAAACCCACTTTTTAAGGATCACTTCAGGTCTGAAGTCACTTTGTGAGGCTTTCATAATAGAAACCACCCAAAAATGACCCCATTTTAGAAACTACACTCCTCAAGGTATTCAAAACTGATTTTACAAACTTTGTTTACCCTTTAGGTGTTCCACAAGAATTAAAGGAAAATGTAGACGAAATTTCTGAATTTCACTTTTTTTGGCAGATTTTCCATATAAATACATTTTTTCCATTAACAAAGCAGGGGTTAATGGCCAAACAAAACTCAATATTTATTACCCTGATTCTGTAGTTTACAGAAATACCCCATTTGTGATCGTAAACTGCTGTAGGAAGGAAAGGAATGCCATATGGTTTTTGGAGGTCAGATTTCACTGGAAAAATTTTAAGTTCTCATGTCACATTTGAAGACCCCCTGATGCACCCCTAGAGTAGAAACTCCAAAAAAAGTGACCCCATTTTGGAAACTATGGGATAAGTTGGCAGTTTTGTTAGTACTATTTTAGGGTACATATGATTTTTGGTTGCTCTATATTACACTTTTTGTGAGGCAAGGTAACAAAAAATAGCTGTTTTGGTATTGTTTTTATTTTTTGTTATTTACAACGTTCATCTGACAGGTTAGATAGTTAGGTGATATTTTTAGAGAGCCGGTCGTTACGGATGCGGCAATGTCTAATATGTATACTTATTATTACACAATAATATCATTTTTGAAACAAAAAAAATCATGTTTTAGTGTCTCCATAGTCAGAGCTGTAGTTTTATTTTTATTTTTTGGGCAATTGTCTTTTTTGCGAGATGAGATGACGGTTTGATTGGTACTATTTTTGGGGGCGTACGTCTTTTTGATCGCTTGGTGTTGCACTTTTAGTGATGTAAGGTGACAAAAAATGGCTTTTCTTACACAGTTTTTTTTTTTTTTTTACGGTGTTCACCTGAGGGGTTAGATCATGTGATATTTTTGTGGAGCAGGTTGTTACGGATGCGGAGATACCTAACATGCATACTTATTTTTAATTCTTTAAGTTTTACACAATAATATCATTTTTTAAACAAAAAAAATCATGTTTTAGTGTCTCCATAGTCTGAGAGCTGTAGTTTTTTTTATTTTTTTGGGCGATTGTCTCAGGTAGGGGCTCATTTTTTGTGGGATGAGATGACGGTTTGATTGGTATTATTTTTGGTTTGGTAAATTAGCACAGTTTTTATCTTTATTTTTTATGGTGTTGACTGGGCTGGGTGGATCATGTGATATTTTTATAGAGCAGGTTGATACGAACGCGGCGATACCTAATATGTATATTCTTAATTTGTTTTTCTATTTTTTTACAATTTTATATGTCTCTTTTTATGGGGAAGGGGCTTTTTTATTGAAACAATTTTTTTATTGTTAAAAAAACTTTTTTTCACTTTTTTTTTTAACTTTTGACGTATGTCCCACTATGGGACTTTAACATTTCAGGGTCTGATCCCTGTTTCAATACAGCACAATACATCTGTATTGTGCTCTATTGAACTGTCAGCGTCTTACACTGTAAGATGCTGATAGTTGCCTAGGAGACCCAGCGCTGTGGCTGGATCTCCTAGGCTTCCGTAGCTGGCAGGGGGCTGCCATAGCAACCAACGGGCCCCCCCCCACCGCCGCACAGGGACCCGATGGGGTTGTTGAAGCTGCCGCAAACCCCCTGTCCGCGGCATACAGGGGGTTAATCAGCTGGCATCGGTGTTATCACCGATGCTGGTGGATACAGAAGAGGCCCGGCTGTCAGTATCAGCCGGGCCCCTGCTGCGGATCGCGGCATCACGTGCCGTACTTGCCGGTTAACCCTAGGATGAGAATGCTCGTCCTAAGGCGTTAAGTACCCGCCGGTTAGGACGAGCATTCTCGTCCAGGGTCGGCAATGTGTTAATCCAATAGAAGTGTTGTGGAGGGACCTGAAGCGAGTAATTCATGTGAGGAAATCTATTTACATAACATAGTTGAATACGCTATGCAGTACATGAAAGAGATGAGCTTGAGTGAAGGTTGAATTCTCATGTGCTGGTCCACTGCACTGGAAGCAGATTAGCTACAGAACAAAGTCCATCCCCATGAAACTGATGTGCGCAAGCACAGTAGCTACAAAAACCAGCCTTACTACAGTAATTCTCATAGGATACGGGGGTGTATGCCATCTGGTTCCAGCGATTTGTCTATTTTCATCTTTTCCACTTCTTCCTGGGTCAGACAGGGCACTTTTAATGTGGAATTTACTTTTACATTCTGCATTTCATCTGACAGTTTATATTCCTCAGTGAATACAGTGGAGAAAAAAATATTTAATAGCTTAGCTTTCTCCTAATCGTTGTCTGCAACTCCCCCCCCCTCCCCCAATCTGAAGGGCCGACACCTTCAGATTTATACTTTTTACAATTTATATAACTGAAGAACATTTTGGGGTTATTTTTACTCTCTTTTTGTCATTTATTGCTTTCTTTACAATTCTATTTGTCCACATTAGTTTTTTTTTGTTCCTTACCATTTTATTCCCATAAGGTATGTACCTTTCACAATTAGAATTTAGAATGCCTTTAAAAATATCCCATTTTGTGGCTGTATTTTTAATTTTGAGGACTTTGTCCCAAATTAATTAGACCAATGGCCTCTCTCAGTTGGCTAATTTTTGCTTTTTTTAAGTTTGGTATTTTTGTTCCTCCCTGAAGAAACACTCTTTTGAATGACAATTGGAAGGTTATTATTCTATGGTCATTTTTTTCCAGGTGTCCCGAAACCTGCACATCTGTTGTTCTGTCAGGTCTATTTGTTAGTACTAAGTCCAATATGGCCGTCCCTATAGTCGGGTCCCGAACCAGTTGGGAAAGATACAGATGTACAGGTTTCAGTTTACTCTCAGGTTTACTCTGATATATTAGGTGGCTTATGATAAACTCCTATTAGTATTTTATTATTGTTTTTGGCTCCATGTATTTCTACCCACAGTGACTCCACATTTTCATGTCCCTCACTTATATCTTCCTGGAGTTTGGGCTTTAGACAGGACTTTACATAAAGGCAAACCATTCCCCCTCTTTGGTTTTGACGATCCTAAACAGACTGTAACCTGGTACGTTAATTGCCCAGTCATAGCTATCACCCAGCCATTTCTCAGTTATTCCTACTATATCATAGTCCTCCTCACACATCACTAATTACAGTTCCCTGGTCTTATTAGTTTATTATAGTATACATACAATTGAGAGGTTTATGTATATTTTTTAACCTACACCTTTCCGTTTCAGTTGTGCTGCCACCTATTGGCCAATTGTGTTATTTCTGTTCGGCAAGATGCTATTAGGGCAAGTCCTTTCTGTTCTTGTGACTTAATTATGCTGGTCCTCAGGCTATAGTAAGTATGCATTTCTGTGAGACGATAAATAGCAGTTCCCTGCAGACTTATGGCTGGAAGACTGCTGAGATGGAGAGAGAATAAACCAGCCACAGTTTAAGCTGCAAATCTGTGTTGTGAGGAGAAATACTACAACTGATGAAAAAACAGTACAAAGGATACACAGTGAATTGTGAGCACAGTGAATCTGGAAGCGCTTGTGCAGATTGTGTGGTACTCTACTGTATGAAGAGATAATTATGGTGATAACTGCAGAAACAGTCATCATAATTGCTGCCACTTCGACCACAGCCACAGTGTCAAAGCCCATGGAGCTGGATGCAATACAAACTAAAAGGACCGTGCTATATTTGCTTTTTGCCATGTAAAAGTATATCTATTTACCTATTGACTTTGACTAAGGCTATGCCTTCATTGAGAGGTTCTGAAACTGATAAGCTTGCTGTCTCTTGTAAGACTGTAACTGGTAAGTTTGGTAATAAACTGTCATAACCACCAAGCTTATTGCCCCATGTGGAATCAATAATACCTCTGTGTTTCAATTGCAATTGTGTCTGCCTGGTCCCTTCATTCACCCTTGAGTGTGGATTGGAGCTATTTATACCACTCAGGCTAAAAGGTTTGTCCCCCCTCCTTACATATGGGGACAAAAATACTGTAAATAATTATATTGAAAAGGAGGACTGGTGAATGGAGACATATATAGGCTACATTGAATTTGTTCTAGCTGCAGTCCATGCTCATTGCTGCTTCATTCCCCTCGTGGGGCATTGCAGCTGCTTTCCTCACCCACTCCACTGCTTTAGATCTCTGGCAATTCCATGCTTCTCCTCCACTCCATACAGACTGAGGCATGCTTCCTGTCTACGCTTTGTTCTGTGCTCGGAGGGTGTGTAATACCCCAGAGTAGTATTACTATTCTTACACCCTGCCTTTTACCAATAATGTCATCTATGTATTTGTTCCAGGTCCTTTGTCCTTTGTACATTCCTATTATTTCTATGAAACTGTGAAAGATCTTTAGATAGAATGGAACTTACCATTCGATTCTCCCCTTTTTGGGCAGAAGTGGGCCAGTCCTGGTTCCTACCAAAGGGAAGGGTTGCAGTTCTAGTTGATTCTAGTCTAGGCTAAACAGTGGAGCTAAAAAGATATGCCAAGATGTAGCAGTGAAGGGAAAGTTCCCCCTGCTGCAGCAGGAGTCTCTCCAGAGAGAAGTAGCTCATAGAGCACCCTGATTGCTTGCAGATTTACCTACAGAGTGTCCTGAGGGGGTCAACAACCAAAGGAACCCTACTCCAGAGCTGGCAAAACAGTCCTGAAGTCCAGCTACCAGACTAAAGCCGAGTTTAGCACAGCAGAGCGATAAAGCAGAATATTTAAGTGTGCCTGCCAGTTTATGTAAAAGCTTGCTGTAACCAAGAGAAAGACCGTATATTGTCTGGATACAAGTTGATTCAAGTAAAGCTGTTGAACTTTATGAGTCTGGACTTTTCTATTCTTTTTCTATTCTATTTCTCCACGTCCACCATTACTCATCCCCTTTATTGATTCGGCGTCTAAGCCTGGGGAGCGACAGTATCCAGGTAGAAGCATCGTGACACACACACAGAAAACTGTTGGGGTCACACCATTCGCCATTCCTATAAACCTGGGACATGAGCGGCCCTGGGGGGGGGGGGCGGCAGAATAAGGGCACCCTTATTCTTCACAGCTAATGGCTGGCCACCCTAGGGTACTTCACCTTCATCTATGAGAGTGTGCCTGAGCAATAGGTTCTAGTTCATTAGTTTCCTGTAAAAGTGCACAATTTGTCTTGTTTCGCTGTCCTGTGTACCCTCTTCCTTCTGACTCCAGATTTGACCCTTCGCTGCTTGACCTGATTTCTGCTTGATCTCTATACTAACCTTCAGCCTCTGCCTCAACTCATGGACTGACTTTGGATTGCACGAACTCTATAAGGGTTAAAAGGTGAAGACTGGGGGAGGTAACTTATATAATGCCCTTATCCTCAAGTCAAATCTGTAGACACAGCAGATCCACATCGGCTTCATAACAGGTTTTAGATACTTTAAAAGGATTATCCCACTATATACGAAATGTCATAACATTATTAGACGAGAAAATGCCTTTATTTTTAAATTGATCCAGATATAACAATGGATTTTCCCACCTATGATTTATGTTACATTACTTACATCGCACAAATTAAGCAAGATTTCCAACACAAAGACACAGCTGACTAAATTGAATGCCAACTGCGAAATATCAGAGTGTGCCATCAGAACATCACAATGACCATTTGAGAAGCCATTTAAAGAGTTATGGTAGATTTGTCACCACTGACCTACTAATCCAAGATGGCAAGCATAAAACCAACCTGTAATTGTTTTTCATCACTGCCTCACCCCACACGCTCCCTTTAATTGCCTTGCAAAATCAATTGGACAGGCTGGTGATATAAAATTTCCAACGGGGAGAAGTATGGAGGAAATCAGCATGAACAGAAGTGCCAGCGTCTGCTTAGTCAGCTGCCTTCGGCCATTTAGCATGGATTTAATAAATACATATATCTTGCAATGAAAGCCATTATGTGGAAATGCTGTCTAGTCAATGCAATGTATCTTATTCTCAAAACCTATCCCTGGGCTCTTGTTGTCTTCAAAGCTCAGTGTCTCGGAGACTGTGGATCCTCGAAGAAAAAAGGAAGCCCCAGGGTGTGCAATAGTGCAAGTTTATGTATCTGCAGATAGTAAACCATAATTTGCTGAAAGAGCCGGACAGCGGCTTAGGTTGTGGAGGTGACATAGAATGTTTGTTCTATAAACCATGTTACTATTCATTTTTACTCTACCTTAAAGAGAATGTAAGTTTTTTTATTGTGTATATTTCATTTTTCTTTGTAAGAAAATTGGGGGTAGCTATTTCTTGTGGGCAGCCATCTTTGCCTGATTCAGAGATTTTTTTTTTTTTTTTTTACATCAGGCACATAAGTCTGAAAACACAACATTTACTTCTGTGAGAGACTGTAGTGAGGACACTGAGCTTTGCTTATGCAAAGTTCACTGTGTGGAGAGGGAGAGGAGGGAGGAGGAGCTGAACTGTTTCCATCAACTATTGCCAACGTTGTCATGCTGTGTTATAGTCTCTATGAATGCAGCTTTTATTTATCCTTGAAGTAGGTTTATGTTGCATTTTCATTTGATGTGGAGATACGCATATTGTGTCAACTACAGGGAGGGGAGAGTCAGTAACAAAGTGCCAAAACAGTCGAATAGTGGAGCCCCCCAATATAAGTACATATATGCCCTTTATATGACACAGAAACAGTTGAATAAGTGGTCACCTTCTCACCCTACTCCAATAAGTATCAATGGAGATACGACTACTTTGACTTCCACCAATCTGACATTATGTTATGTGCAGTAGTTATGATATATAAACCAGTTGTTAGATACAGTATCATCCTTAAAGATACCCCTGTTTAAATAGAACTAACCTTTACTATGTGGATCTACTGGGAGCATATTCTTTTGATAGCACAACTTGCTGTGTTCCCTGCACAATCTGGGTGTTATGTAAGGATTACATAGGTTCCATATGAAGGCAAGTACATGGTTGCCAGTTCTGAATGCAAGGTAAGCTACATCACATATCTTTAGTATGGTCCACCAACTTTCTGCAGCTCATCTTTTGACTTCATCCCTCACCTCCATTAGTGTAGTTATTTCAAATGAAATCCATAACCTACAACCTCCTGAGTGGTGGCCAATGCCTCTCCATCCCTTGTCTTCAAAGTTAAAATTTCATCTCATGTTACAGTCTCATCTCTTTGTTATAAATTTCACTGTATGTAAGAATTATTTAGATCTTTTTGTATAGAAACTTTTTTTTTTACTGATTAAAACAAAAAATCTAACTTTTCAATACAAAGTTCACGCCTATTATTTTTTAGGCATCTACAATTTCCAGGAGCCCCCTAACAATATTCTTTGCTTCTCCTCAAAGACGGAAAGTGTCAAAATGATCTGCAAAGAAGTTTTTGATAAGAGGGAAAAGGAAGAGACAAAAATCAATTTGTAAGACTTTGTAGTCAGCGAGGGAACCGGGCTTCGGCTTTTGAATTGCATGTGTATATTTAAAAATGACTGTGTTCATAACTCACAGAGACAGGCCTTGTTTTACGGTGCGCTCCTGTGGGACGACAAAGCAAATGCTCGACCGGATTTACAGGAGTGAGGCTTCGAATGATGGTTTATTTTGATCTCTGCCAGCCTTGTACAGCCTAGTCAGCGGCTACTGGGTCTTCCCCAATGGACAGGGAGATGAAGGATTTTACAGTACATCTCATTAACTTGCTACATGAAACGCTGTCTTTATTATAGGCTTTCACACTGACCTAGCCCTGAGATTTAAGAAACTGCATTGATGTTCTCATAAAATGAGACCAAATACCCATAAAATACTTTGAGTACTTGAATTTTATCTATTAAAATCATTGTAACTTATATTGTATTTAATAATAATTACCTAATTTCTCTCCTAAAGTTAAGAGGAACAGGAATGTATAAGGGAGAGGTCATAAATAAACCTCCCATAAAAAAAGGAGTTCTAAAAAAATAATTGAGTGACAGTGACTGTTGATGCAGAAGGAGGCTATGACTTTGACAAGTTGCAATACTCTCAAAATAAAGCAGTATATATGGGGTGCAATTCTTCTCAGTCAAGATTAAGGGGATATGATGCCTTTAATAAAGAAGATCTTAGCATAGAGCTATATTAAAAAATGTTTTACATAGAAATGAGCGAACCAGTCGAGATTCGTTTTGGGTCCAGTTCGCTGAATTTCTTAAAAAGTTCCGTTCAGCCCGAATCGGTTTGGGCCGAACCAATGTTGCTCCAATTGCCCTGAAAGTTGGTTTATAACCCCCTCTAGCCTCCTAGGACTCTTTGACTGTGTTATCATGCAGCATGTTTTAAAAGACATCGGGCTCTTATGCTTTTTCATATTCCAAAGCTTTCAAAAATTGTCCCTTATCGGGGGCAGATGATGCACACAGTGATATGAGATTTTAAAAAAAGTGTCGTTGGGGAACGTGATGGTTGGCAAGTGGCATTAGTGGCAAGATGCAGGCCACAGCAGCTGTACAGAACGTAATGGTTGGAAAGTGGCATAAGTGGCATGATGCAGGCTGCAGCATGCAGCAGCTGTATACATGATGGTAGGTAGGCAGACAGCCAGCAAGAGTGGCAAGATGGGGCATGGAGAGGTTTATTGATCACATTCAGCCTGCCTAGACTGTGAAAAAAATTCTTTATTAATACAGTAATCATGTACATAGGCTGCCTCATGACGGACATTTAACCCCTCCAACCGTGTGGAAAATGAGCACATGGAAACTGACCCTCAGGCATTAGTGGCAGTGGCATGAGGCAGGCCCTAGCATTGCCTTGACTGTGATAAAATGTCGATATTGACGCGGTAATCACATACATTTATACTGCGTCTTAAAGAAATTTAACCCCCCCCCCCTCCAAAAAAAATAAAAATTATATATTTTGAAGGGGCTGGGTTTGAGGTGGCCCCAACGCTACACTGGGTCCCCCAGACACCATTGAGGTGTCACCACACGTTGCTGCTCTCTGGAAATTATGGTAAGGTGTGGTGCCAGTCCAGAGAGTCAGCGTATGCAGTAAACCAATATGCTTCTTTACTGGAGGAATTCGGGTGCAAAACAATACAGGAAAGGCATAGGGCTGGCTTTTCCAGTCTTCTCCCTGGAAGAAGAAGGGTTTGATGCGGATGAGGAAAGGCCTGAGCTAGCTGTCTCATTCTCCCAGGCTGGCACCCTGGCCAAAGGCTGGAGTCCTAGAGTCTGTGGCAGAGTATCCCCATCTCAGCGTCTTCTTCTCATTCATGTAGTCTGTCAGAGTCTCCTCTTCTAAGCACTGTTCCCTAACTGCAGGACACTAGGGGCTCTGACTACTCTTCTTATATACAGTTTCTGGCTCAACTAGAACCATTAATAAACATTAGAGCTTCAATGATAACTCAATGGCAATGACACAGCAGTCGGCGGGGTGATAGCTGGCGGGATGTTTGCTGCTTGATGTACTGGAGCACTGCTCACCGGTGTGGCTACTCTCTCCTAGGTGGATCAGCTCCAACACTGCGTGGCAACGCTTGACCTGACACATGTGATAGGAAGGTGGAGTAGTGTGAGCGACCCTGTGGCTACCTGCTGTTAGGAATGAGTACATGTCCATGGAGGAGGCAGATAAGAGCCTGGGGTGGGAGCCAGGACAACACAACCATGAGGGTCCAAAGGACCTGGCCTTGTTGCCGGGGTGCTGCTAAAACATTGACCCAGTGGGCCGTGAAAGACATGTACTGTCCCCGCCTGTAAGAGCTGCTCCAGGTGTCCACCGTGGATTGAACCTTGCCGCACAGCGAGAATCGCAGGCAGCGGCCCACTTTGTTATGTGAGCTGAGCTTATTAACTCCCTAAAGCTAGCAGACTTGACTATATGGTATGGCAGCAGCTGCACCGCTAGCAACTTGGCCAGGTGAGAATTAAGCTTGATGATGGAGCAGAGGAGGAGGAGGAGTCTGAGTGGGAGAAGCGGAAAGGGATGAAAACGATATGAAAGACACCTTACTGTTCAAAGACGCTGCCTGGCTGCTGCAATCTGGAGCCGGAGAAGGAGAGAATTCCTTCCACGGTGGCTGGCTAGTGCCTCTGTTTGTACGCAGGATGGTGTCGCTTCATGTGGTTTAATAGCGCTGTGGTGTGCATGTTTGTATTTTTATGCCCACATTTTATTTTGCTCTTGCACAAGGTAATACTTTTGTCTTCTAGGAGTGTGGGGAAATACTGCCAGATGGGAGATACTCGCACAGGGGAAGAGGCAGCCAAGCTGGGCTTAGCTCTGCCACGTTTTGGTCCTAACCCACCCACTGCGTAAATGGTATGACCAGATCCCAAAGCAGATGTGGCCCTGGCTGTTCTTTCAGAGGTACGTGGCCTCTGCTCTTTATTGCATATCAAATCTTCAGATCAGACCCCCATATCAGATCTCCATGTGAAACCCCCCATATTAGACTTCAGATCAGACCTTAAAATAAATAAATTAACTTACCTCTCCTGCTTGCCCCCACTCTCCAGTTCCAGCGGTCTTCCCTGCAATCGTACTGCCTGGTCTTTTTCGGCGCCCGCACTGCACTGTAATCTGACTGCATGCAGCATCACGTCATAGTGCGCGCACTACGTTCTGACACTGTATGCAGTAAGCACAGTGTAGCGTGGCTTGGAAAAGACCAGTGAGGAGGGGTGAGTACAGCGCTTCACTCACCGCTTCCCTCGCCTCCTACAGACTAGTGAGCGCTTTCATAATGGAAGCACTCAATAGTATTTGTGTTATAAGATACACTGCATCTTATAAAGCGAAAAATACAGTATTTGGCAGTGCACCACTGCCCCACTGACTTAGAGGCCCAGCCTCAACTGACACCCCTATAGCTACACCACTGGCAGTTATATTTTATACATACAAGGCAGTATTTTAGTAGTTATTCTTAAACATAGGAGGCAATGTTATGGTAGCTATATTTTTATACATAGCAGGCAGTATTATAGTAATATGTTGCTTATAAAAGACAGTTTTATAGTAGTTATATTTTGGTACATGGGGACAGTATTTTAGTAGCTTTAGCTATATTTTTGTATGTAGGGAGAAATATCATAGCATAGTATTCTTGTACATAGTAGACAGTAATACAGTAGTTATACCCTTGAACCTAGGGTACAGGTACCTACATGTAGCAGTATTAATCATTTACATAGGGATCAGTATTATGATAGTTATATTTTTGCACATAGGGGCAGCATTGTAACATTTATATTGCTGTACATAAGGGCAGTATTATAGTAGTTATATTCCTGTACAGAGTGGAGAGTATTATAATAACGACATGCTTGTAAATAGAGTGAATAAAAGGTGATCAATAATCTATACATTTCCAAAAATGGTGTTACTGAAAAACTCTTTAAGCAGAAAAGAAATCCACATATGATTATAGCAGCAAAAATAATAAAAATGTTATCTCTTTTGAAATGGGACATTGAAGAAAATTAAATAAAATCTTGGTGTCATTAGGACCAATATCCTTTTCAGTGATTTTTGTTTAGTCTGTAGTATATACTTGAAAGAGTGGAACCTTCAAGTGTGAATGCACTTCTATTTTACCTTGGGGTAGCATTTTCGTTCACGTTTGCCCAGCCTATTCCACAGGCGACTTTGATTAGGTGGTAGATATAATTGTATGTGCTTCTCCTCTCATTGGTTGCTTGGTGCGCACAGAAGTAACTAGGAGCAGCACACTATATGTGCAGGGTCTGGTCTCCTGAAAGTAGATACCCAGGATCTGCCTACTGGGACCACCTTGGCACGGGTAGGCGGGCACAGATATGTTTTGATCAAAATATATTGGCTGAGAGTTTATCAGATTTTATCATATCAGAATGAGGTCCTAGTCCATATATATTACATTTGCATCTACTGTGTTAGTGCATTATTTTCCGTGATTTTCTAATATAGGTCATGGCCTTAAAGGCAATTTGTAACTGAAATTTTTTTCTCTGCCAGTTTTAAAAACCAAATAGTGACTCATATCCTTTTTTTTCTAATCTTATTTTATTTTCTGATTGCAGATTTTTTTTATCCTATTTCCTAAACATGATTATGGAGGCTGCCATCTTGCATAAGGTGTTCTTAACAGCATTTAGAAATATGGTTTACAACAGCCACCATGGGCCATAGACACAATAGACAGAAAGGTACCTCATTGACTTCGATGGGAGATTTTTCTAGGCATGCCTTGTGACCCATGCAAAGTTCAGGAGAGAGTAGATAAGCTTTGACATCACAGATTGTGAATGGTAGATCCTGTTATCTGTATATTCTATACATCAGTGGTCCCCAACCACCGGTCTGCGGCCCAGGACCAGGCCCTAAATAGATGTTTGCCGGGCCACGGCAATCAGGGCCCTGGTCACCAGTGGTGCAAGCGCTCATCTCCATAGGCATCTGTATTGCTGTCCTCAAGACAGCAATACAGATGCCTGTGCTGCGGGGCAGGGGAGGGAACGGCGTCTCCCCTGCTCGTTCCTCTGATAGACTGCAGGCACTAGGCCTATCAGAGGCTGGCTCAGGCGGCGCAATGACGTCATCGTGCCGCCTGAGCCGTACAGTGCAGGACACAGGCCTGCATCGCATCGCTGAGGCATAGAGGTAAGTGTGTGTTTTTTTGTTTTTTTTTGGTACAATACAAGAGAGGAGCACTGGGGGGCATCTATGGGGGCACTTGGTACTGACACATTATTGGGGGGCACTGTGAGGGCATCTATGGGGCACTTGGTACTGGCACATTATTGGGGGGCACTGTGGGGGCATCTATATGGGCACTTGGTACTGGCACATTATTGGGGGCACTGTGGGGGCATCTATGGGGCAATTCTTACTGGTACATTATTGGGGGGCACTGTGGGGGCATCTATGGGGGCACTTCTTACTGGTACATTATTGGGGGCACTGTAGGGGCATCTATGGGGGCACTTCTTACTGGTACATTATTGGGGGCATCTATGGGGGCATTTCTTACTGTAACATTATCGGGGGACACTGTATAGGGGCATTTTATGTTATATTTATATATTTTATTTATATATTTTATTATGCACCTTGCGTGAATCAGTCAGCGCGCGACCAGCGAACCGCCATTCCCTGGAATGGCGGTAAAAATAAAAAAAATTATACTTACCTCATCCATTTGAGCGTGAGGAGGCCACCGCAGCCATCTTACTTGAAGATTCCGCAAGAAATCTTGTGTACAGTAACATATGACGTGATCACATGCGCCGCGTGAGATTTTGCACTGGATCTTCAAGCAAGATGGCCGCCGCGGCGTCTTTGTGATCAAAGGATGGGGTAAGTATGATTTCTTTTTTTTTTTAATTTGCAAACAGTAAAATGCTTTAATATGGATCTGAGATGTCGCGATCAGCAATGAACGAGGCATCTGAAGAGTTCAGTGGCGAGGGGTGGCGCAATCGCCACTATTTACAAAAAAATACTAAACCACTATTTACAATAAAATACGCTTCGTGAGGAAATAATTCTTCAAGAAGTGATTTTTTTTGGCAAATTTGGCAAAAGAGCCAGATCGAATTTTAGAGAACTTCACTCATCTCTACCTTTAAGGGGTTGGTTGAAGGGAATCTGTCAGCTACAATACACCGCCAAACTAGAGTAAGCAGTGTATAATTTGTATCTTTATACTCACTTGCATTCCGATGTTGTGGTCCTCCAGACTAGCAGTAAACTGCATGGAGAGGACTGCTGAGCTCATGCACATAATGCAGAGGACTCCAGGAGGAGTCCTCTCAATGCATTTTACTTCAGGTTTGTAGGAGCACAGAGTCATAATGCAAGTAAGTATGAAGATAAAAATTACATAACCAGACCCAGTGTCACACTATGCACAGCTTACTCTAGTTTGCAGGGATGTTTTCGAGATGACAAATTCCCTTTAAAGATTGTTGTTCTGATCTTGGGCTTTTTACATATGACTGTAAAAACCAGAAAGTTTCTTGGGTATTTCCTAACAGAACATTACAATGTGTATAAATCTTTGATATATATCAGAAGCCATATAGTAATATTTTATTCACTGCGCAAATTCCAATTTCACCGTGACATGGAATCCCACATGGTTGACCTGTCTTTCTCTGAAAAACAATATTTTATATCCAGTCTTTTTCATAATAGGAAGTTACTCAGGCATCTCACAATCTCAATAGGGTATGTTACTGAAAATGGAAAAACGCCTTCAGGGAGATATCATTGAGATGATACACAAACATCATCATTTCAGTGGCGTCCCCTTTTATTTACATTGTCCCAATGTTTTGTTTTTTTTATCTTTCTTGATCTGTTGTAGAGGAAGACAGTGCATATTGGACATTCCACGTTCATGAGTTATTTCAGTCAGCGATTTTCTTAGTGACATTGCAGCAATCAGCCAAAATTCTCAGAAGCGCTGTACGTCGTTTATTCAGTTTGGAGTGTTTAATCGCCAGACGCATTCACTGGAACTATCTAATCTCATCCCCACAACAAACATAAGTGCCTTCCATCTCCTTGCATGCCAGCAGGGAAAGGGTTAAAAAGAAATGTCAATGCAATTTAGTCCAATTTTATGAAATGGATAAAAAACAACATTTCTGGTACAATATTATATATGGCAATGATGTGCTCTCTTATGCTCAAACATAGACTGAAAGGGAAATACCTGTTTCTTTTGATATTACCATCCATATAAGTATTGTTCAGGTGCATTTACATGTACAGTCACCCACTATGTACAAGAATATAACTACTATAATACTGCCACCTCTGTACAAGTATATAACTATTATAATACTGCCACCTCTGTACAAGAATATAACAACTATAATACTGCCCCTATATACAAGAATATAACTACTATAATACTGCCCCTTTGTTCAAGAATATAACTACTATAATACTGCCATCTCTGTAGAAGTATATAACTATTATAATACTGTCACCTGTGTACAAGAATATAACCACTATAATACTGCCCCTATATACAAGAATATAACTGCTATAATACTGCCATCTATGTACAACAATATAACTACTATAATACTGCCTCCTATATACCGGAATATAACTACTAAATTATTGCCCCCATGTACAAGAATATAACTAATATAATGCTACTCCATACAGTTTGTACAATAAAATATCTGTTATAACACTGACCCTATGTACAAAACTTTAAGATTTAAGATAATACTGGAACTTTAAAGGGGTTATCCAACATTATACAATAACCCCCCCATGTGCCGGGCACCTCAGAGGGAATATACTTGCCTCGATCCCCACTCCTATGTCCTAAATCAGTGCTCCAGACTAAAAAAAATAAACAGGAGCCAAATTAAATTTTTAGTCGCTGAATTGAAAATACACATAATTATGATAAAAAAAGACTTGGAGGAGATGAGAGGCAGGTCACAGTAGTGGGCCAGCTCTACATACAGGAGAATACAGCACAACATACCTCTTACATCCAGTGACATCTCCTGTCATGTAGACCTTCTCTTTGTCTTCTCCTCTGTTTGGCCCCGACCGCCATGACAAATTCTTTCAGCCGCAGCTCGTCTCTGCAGAGTTTGTTACAGACACATTAGATTTCTCAATTTTTCCATCAACCTCCCCATCCTGGTGTCCCGACAGTGTCATCCTGCTGCCATCCCCAGTACTGTACCGTTGTGCTCCCCAATGTCCGAGGTATTATACTGCTGAAAAATTGGTGACCCCAGTAGAAATAATGACCCTATAGTGTCTACAGCAATTATAAATGCCACCTAGAGTGCCCCCAGTAATAATAATAAAACCTTAGATTAATTCACCCCCACACTGCCCACACATAGTAACTTCCGCCCTCACTGCCCTCCAGTAGTAATTTTCTCCCACACTGTCCCCAATGTCCCCCGTTATGGCCAGTAATGTCCCCCAGTGCCCCCCTTATGGCCAGTAATGTCCCCTAGTGCCCCCCTTATGGCCAGTAATGTCCCCGGTGCCCCTATTATGACCAGTAATGTCCCCCAGTGCCTCCATTATGGCCAGTAATGTCCCCCAGTGCCCCCCTTATGGCCAGTAATGTCCCCCAGTGCCCCCCTTATGGCCAGTAATGTCCCCCAGTGCCCCCCTTACGGCCAGTAATGTCCCCCAGTGCTCTCTTATGGACAGTAATGTCCCCCAGTGCCCCCATTATGGCCAGTAATGTGCCCCCAGTGCCCGCCATTATGGCCAGTAATGTGCCCCAGTGCCTCCATTATGGCCAGTAATGTGCCCCCAGTGCCCCCCATTATGGCAAGTAATGTGCCCCCAGTGCCCCCCATTATGGTCAGTAATGTGCCCCCAGTGCCCCTCTTATGGCCAGTAATGTGCCCCCAGTGTCCCCATTATGGCCAGTAATGTGCCCCCAGTGCCCCCTTTATGGCCAGTAATGTGCCCCCCTTATAGCCAGTAATGTACCCCCATTATGGCCAGTAATGTGCCGCCAGTGCCCCCCATTATGGCCAGTAATGTGTCCCCAGTACCCCCCTTATGGCCAATAATGTGCCCCCAGTGCCCCCCTTATAGCCAGTAATGTGCCCCCAGTTCCCCCCATTATGGCCAGTAATGTGCCCCCCATATGGCCAGAAATGTGCCCCCAGTGCCCCGCATTATGGCCAGTAATGTCATCCCAGTGCCCCCATTATGGCTAGTAATGTGCCCCCATTATGGCCAGTAATGTTGCCACTTTATATATATATATATATATATATATATATATAAAAAAATAAAATCTTATACTTACCTGTGTCCTTTCGCTGGCGCTCACTGGCTGCTGGTACGGCCCGGGATAGTGTGATGTAGACGCGCACACCTTACTGCCGTGCGTCCCAGCCTCGTCATCACGCTCGCCTGCGCTGGGATCTCACTACCAAATGTAGCGTAGGTGATCGGCTGCGGGGCAAGGAATTATTGGCTCCTGTGCCCTGCCACAATATTCAGCTACAGCGCGGTAGCCCAGTCGCAAATGGCGACAAGACTAAAAAGTCTTGTCGCCATCTGCAAATTTTAAGGCGCATTAGCGACCGTTTTGGTCGCCATCTGGAGCGCTGTAAATCAGTCTATATGGTGAACTGTCGGGTCCTTGGCATCATGCCATAGATTACTTTAAAGGGCATCTATCAGATTTGAAACTGGCTGACCTGTTACATGTGCGCTTGGCAGCTGAAGGCATCTGTGTTGGTCCCATGTTCATATGTGCCCGCATTGCTGAGAAAAAAGAATTTTTATTTTAAGCAAATGATCCTCTAGGAGCAATGGGGGTGTTGCCATTACACCTGGAGGCTCTGCTCTCTCTGCAACTGCTGGGCTTTCTGCACTTTGATTAGCAGGGCCAGGCAGTGTAAATGTGATCATCCCTGACCATGTTAATCAAAGTGCAAATGTTGCTGCACATACAGAAAAAGCAGAGCCTCTAGGAGTAATGGCAATGCCCCTGTTGCTCCTAGAGGCTCATTTGCATATATTAAAACATCATTTTTCTCAGTAATGCAGGCATATATGAACATGGGACCAACACAGACGGCCTTCAGCTGCTAAGTGAACATGTAACAGGTCAATGAGGGCATCACCATTGCTTTTGTTGCATTATGTGGCCAACCTCTCCCTCGCTGGTTTGATTGACAGGGGCAGGCAGGAGCAATGCAGTCAGATAGGGGCTGGCCACAGAAAGGAGTGGAACTTGGATGCAAAAATAGCAATGGTGATGCCCTCATTGCACCAAAGGCCTAATCTGGATTCTAAGAAAAGGAATCAGACACCGGTAATGGATAGTAAGATCAACAATAGTATTATAAAAAAAAACATATTATAATAAAGTGAACAACAGCTATGTCTCTATGCAAACAGTTGGATAGGAAGGTCGCTGGTGACAGATTCCCTTCAAGTGTCTGTGGATTGCAGTATCAACTTGCTGCCCCCTTACTGTTACAGTACCATATGTAAGAAACTCGGAGAATCATGAAAATCCATACATAGTATATAAAGCAGATGTGTCAGTCATTGTGAATGAACCCAAAGTGAGAATACTAAGATTTTGTTCCAGATTAATGCTGAGGTGTTGTCTTTCACTGTAATATGGATCAGTGGGTGATTGTATCTCAGCATAGGGCATGGATGTGTAGGAGTAGAGAGGCTTGTGGAAATATTATGTGGAGGGCAGGCTGCCTTTTTAAATAGACCCAGCAGATGGGTCACGTGACGTGACCAGTGTCACGCGACCCGCATCAAAAACCTCAATACACCTGAGTGCCAACTGCTTGTTGTCCACGGGATGGAGGACGTGGGTTGTTAGGGATACAAGGACGCCGTCCGCATATGCGGCCGACTCCTCCTCCCTCCTTATCTCCATGGAGATGAGAACGCAGACTGCGACCTCGCTCCTGAACTGACTCGGGAGACCAGCGGCGCTGTACGGAGGGAGCGCGCTGTGGCTCCCCGTTACACCAGGTGGATCTATTGGACAATTTTATGGAGTCCCTTAGGTCAGCAGCTCCATGTCCCAGAAATCCAAATGAAAATCCTCTGGATATTAGCTCAGCTTCTGCCACACAGTGGCCCACGTACCAGGTGGATCTATAAAACTATTTTATGGAGTCCCTTAGGTCAGCAGCATCATGTTTCAGAAATCTAAATAAAGATCCTCTGGATATTAGCTTAGCTTCTGCCACTGGTAGATTTTAATCTCTAGTATTACGGGCCATTAGCAGTGCGGGCCACATGGGATCCTGGCACCAGTGTTGATTCAATGGTGTCTCCCAATTTTTCCCCTAAAAAAAACACAGCAATTATTTATACAATCGTTTTGCATAGTCTGTTTATTTATGGTAAAATGATTGATATTAGGGAAGGTTCACACAGAGTTTCTTGAAGGAAGTTATGAAGCAGATTTCAGCTGGAGCCGGAAGTGGCTTTGAAAGGAATCAGGAATATAAAAAGAACAGACTTATACATCTCCTTCCTGCTGGATCCACTTCTGGTGTTGGCTTAAAAACCAGAGGAAAATCTGCCTCAAAACCTCCTCCAGAAACTTCTGTGTGAACCCACCTATATTGGGGCCTGCAATCCCATGCCCTACCAGCCAAGAGTTGGTTTACAGTAGCTCTGATTTAGGAGTCATCTGTATTCAGAATCACTTTTTTTCGAGCATAAACCTTTCAAACATGATGAGGTGCTCCTAATATGTTTTTCAGTATTGGAAAAACATGGCTGCTTTCTTCCAAAAGCAGTTACACACCTAATGTATCTACAGGTTGTGTGTGGTTTTGCCGCAAATGTTAATGGAGCTAAGCTAAAATACGAGACACAGAGCATGGTCAAGCGTGGTGCTGTTTCTGGAAGAGAGGAGCCATGTTTTTGTAATCTAGTACAACCGTTAAGGGCAGAAGATCTGTAATAAATTTCTACAATTCTTTATCCTAGAACTGGGGCATACAGAGGAAAAAGGTCCCAAACCAAAGATCAAAATGGTGCCCACTTCTGATGCTGGTTATCACTACCACTTTCCTAACCACGTAGGACAAGACTTGATATGTATTTGTCTACATTACAAGCTTACATGAGCCTTTGGTTAATTCTCCATAGCTTGCTAAGGTAGAGCCTGTTTGGAAGTGGATACCTTCACAGGTTCTCACCACCCATTGCTTTGCTTCTCTCCAGGGACTCTTTAGCAGCCACGTAGTATTTCTGTAGGGCACGTGCACCCTTATCTTAGAAATACTGTTGATGTTGGTATTCAGTGGACTACACTGAGTTGAATTATTGTACTAGTTCTACTGAGGTGTCAACCTTGGAAAAAAGTCACACGACACTATTTTCTAATCTTCAAGGACTTTTCAAATACTTATATGACAGAAGTCTACTCCTTGGGACTGTTAGTCCCCATCTACTTATGGAGCAAGCCCCCATTGGAGCCGGTGTAGAGGAAAGGAGTGGTAGTGGCCCTGATATAGTATAGTTGTGTCACAGTGTTCTATCTCAGGCTGTCGCTCCCCGGGGTCCATTGCAGTGAAAGTTGTAGCACTGAAGAATGAGTTGAACTTAACAAAGCCCTTTTTACTAAGTTCAACATACAACTTGAAAATACATACAGAAGACTTTAGTGCAATTCTTCTCTGGCACCAGCGTTCTGTTGTGTGGGATCCCAAGGCTTAATTTGAGTCCTTTCTTCAATTCTTGAGAGTGGGTGTTCTATGAGCTACTTCCTCACTCTATGGCAAAAGAGGGTTATCTGGATCCCAGGGGAAGACACAGACAGCAGAGGGCCCCTGTGCAAGGAATGTACCTGGGAACGCCCCTGCCCCACCCCCCCGGACATAACCCCATCTCCCCCTACTCAGTCCATCTGAAATTTCATGCTGCGATGCTTTCCCTTGCCCGGCTGTTTTGTTTACATTTTTACACTACTAAGTGGAGACGTCACTGGCACTGATGGGCGGTTTTACAGGCTAGGGCGGTGCTAAAGCCTGTCCATTAGTGCCGGTGATGTCACCGGGCTCACTGCCAGGAGGAAGTCCCCCCTCCCCATAGTACCCCCGGTGGTAATAAGGCCCCCCTATAGGGCACCCAAATAGAAATAAGGCCAATCTATAAGGCAGCCCTCAGTAGTAATGCCCGCCACCACTGCCCACAGTATTTATAATGTTACCTGCAGTGCCCCCTGTAATTATAATAGAGTTATAATATTCTCTGTAGTGCCCCCATAAATTATAATGCTTTTCCTTTCCCTCCAGTTTTCTATATCATGCAGTCCCATGTAAATAATATCAATCCTCTCCCTCCAGTCTTCTATACCATGCAGTCCCATGTAAATAACACCAGTCCTCTCCCACCAGTTTTCTATATGATACAGTCCCATGTAAATAACCTCTCTTCCTTACAGTCTTCTATACCATGCAGTCCCATGTAAATAACATCACTCCTCTCCCTCTAGTCTTTTATACCATGCAGTCCCATGTAAATAATACCAGTCCTCTCCCACCACTCTTCTATACAATATAGTCCAAAGTAAATAACACCAGTCCTCTCCCACCAGTCTTTTATACCATGTGCAGTCCCACATTAATAATATCAGTCCTCTCCCACCTGTCTTCTATACGATACAGTCCCATGTAAATAACACCAGTCCTCTCCCACCAGTCTTCTGTATGATACAGTCCCATGTAAAAAACTTAAATCTCCTCCTTCAGCTCCCTCCAACAGATAGTCCCATGTAAATAACGTTACTCCTCACCCTCCAATAATATCCAGTCCCATGTAGCTAACACCCCTCCCCTCCGCCCCTCTAACATACACTCCCAGTTAAATGACATATTTCCCTCCCACTAAGCAGGGAGGAGGTATAATGGGGAGAACCACATCTCCCAGCATTTCTCTGGCACTTACATTCATTCCATGGCCTCACAGGTCTCCACTACTCAGCACTGCCTTTCTCTGCACTGGTCACATGACCTCATCACAGGTCCTATCACTACCACTGCTGAAAAGATCACATGACTATGATGTCATTGCAGCTCCTTCAGCTATGGAGTAAAGGCAGAATGGCAGCAGATACACAGTAAGTCCTAATCAGGGCCCCATTCCCCACACCTCTGCTGGCACTGGGAAGGGCCCCCTCCCTCTCTGGGCCCCTGTGCAGCTGATAATGCTGCACAGGCAGTATGTCCGCCCCTGCTGGATCCTGACTCTCAGAAGTGGTTCCTCAGAGTAGGTGCTCTATGAGCTGCTTCCCAACTCCCTTCCACAATCAGAACAGGACCTCTCACATCCCCTCTATGCCTAACTCTGACTATAGACAGAACTAACTCTAGACTTCCCCCTCCTGGCAAGAAGTTGGACCAGCCCATTTTACTAGGAGGGGTAGAACAGGGTGATTAAGCCCTGTTACAGCCAGCCATTGACAACCAATACCCCTCCCTGCTGGATTAAATGACATAGTACATGTGGCATACATAACATTACATAGAATTGCATATAAAACGTATAAAATGCACCAACTAAAGAACAAAATAGTAACAGCCCCAAGTATGGAGTATTACGCTTAGAAATGTATTGAAGTCCAAACATCTGAATATCATAGATGTGTCTTTCTAAGGAGATATATCGAGACCCTTTTAGATGTCAGCAAATCTGCATTTGCCATCTCTGATATCTAAGAACAACAAACAAAAAAAAATACTTTTTTTCCAGACGGATAATTCTGGTAATAATCCCCTGTGCGTATCAGCAGATAGAATGACAGTCCAGAACACCTGCCCAGGGAGAAATCTTTTAACACCTGATTGATAAATTCCACCAGCTGCTAGTCGGCTGGGATCAATCTCATCTGAGGTCGGAAAAACGAATCGATCAGAAGAGAAAGATAATTTACTGCTACAATTACCTGGTGGTGGATGAAACGAGGGTGGCCGCAGGGTCCCAGGGACAAGAAAGAGAATTCTTTTTCTTTGTGATTCTGTTGGGACATTCTGGCTTCTATATGTGCAGATGAATAGACTTTCATAGACAGCAGGAGATTGATGGGAGTGGAAAGCGACTGATCTATGACAAGGGTAAAGCAAGTCAACCATTTATCTAAATGCAGTTTTATAGGCAGATAAATTATGACTTAACCCTTCCTTTTGCCCATTCAGGAAACCTACTAATGAGAAATTAAAGCTATCAGAGTCTAATGAAAAAGAGAATAATAGTTCTAATAATATTCTTTATTTACATAGCACCAACATATTCCGCAGCAGGGGTTTATGTACAAACAGTCATAAATAAAACAGCAACAGACAAGTCAATAATTACAACAAGAGGAATGAGGGCTCTGCTCTCAAGAGCTTACAATCTATGTGGACGTAGGGGTGACACAAAAGGTAGAAGTGCTTGTTTTGTACAATGATCCAGCCATGTTAGGAAAATAGGGGATAATACACAGATATAAAGCTGCATAAGCCAGTCACCAGCTGATATATGAAGTGCTTCTGGGTACATGGGTGCGGTGGAGAGTTTGGTGGAGGATCAGGTTCAGGAAATGATAAATGGGCTATATATGGAGAGGAGTTAGATCAGGGGATGGGATAGGCCACCCTAAAAAGATGTGTTTTGAGAGAGCACCTAAAAGTGTATATTTTTTTGTTTAACCGTATTTCTTGGGGAACGGCATTCCAGAAACTGGTGCAGCTCAGGATAAGTCTTGTAGCCGGGAGAGAGAGGTTCGGATTATGATGGAAGTCGTAAGTCATTGGCTGAACGGAGAGAACGGGTAGGGTGGTAGACAGAGATGAGGGAAGAGATGTAGGGGGGTGCAGCACTGTGGAGAGCTTTGTGGGTGAGGACAAGCAGTTTATATTGGATTCTATATTGTATGGGCAACCAAGGCAATGACTGGCACAGAGTGGAGGTATCGGAGTAGCAGTTGGACAGACACGTAGGTGACCCTGGCTGCTGCACTGAGAATAGATTGGAGAGAGTCTGGTGAGGGGGAGGCCAATTAATAGTGAATTGCAATAATCGAGGCGGGAATGGATCAGGGCGACAACGAGAGTTTATGTTGTTTCCATAGTGAAAAAGCGGTGGATTGTAGAGATATTTTTGAGGTGCAGGCGACATGAGCGGGCAAGAGACTGAATATAGGGGGTGAAGGAGAGAACAGTGTCAAATGTCACACCGAGACAGTGGGTGTTCTGCCTGGGAGTGATGAAGGTGTCACACACTGAGAGGGAGATATCAGGTTAGGCTACTTTCACATTAGCGGCAGCGCGGATCCGGCGGGTGAAGGGGCCCGCCGGATCTGTGCTGCCGCAGGTGCATGGGTGGGGCCGGTGTCAGGTCCTGTAACTTACCATGTTGTTCCTGACACTTGGCACTGGGCGCCTCTGCAGAGCTTTGACAGGTCACACTGGAAGCCGCGGGCGTGCAAAAGAAGCAGCAGCCGACAGGAGGGAAGCAGGAACGACAGGAAGCTGAGAGAGCAGCCTTCACAGCGCTCCCTGCTGAACTTCCAGAGGAAGTGCAAGGTGACGGATCCGTCATGAACTCCATTGAAAGTCAATGGAGGACGGATCCGTTTACCATTGTGTCACACCAAACGGATCCGTCCCCATTGACTTGCATTGGGGGTCATGACGGATCCGTCTTGGTGCGGATGCCCAGACCGGAGAGCAAACCGCAGCATGTTGCGGTTTGCTCTCCGGTCTGGAGACTGAAGAGAACTGAACGGAATGCATTTAGGAGCATTCCGTTCTCTTCAGTTCAGTTTTTTCCCCATTGACAATGAATAGGGATAAAACTGAAGCGGTTTATTCCGGTATTGAACCCCTATGACGGAGCTCAATACCAGAATATTAAAACGCAAGTGTGAAAGTACCCTTAGTAAATGGCGAGAACACAAGAAGTTCAGTTTTCAAAAGATTCAATTTCAGATAGAGAGAAGACATGACATTAGTATGTATTAGTAGTATGTTCTGTAGTACAGCAGGGGAGATGTTGGGGGATGACGTGTATATTTGTGTGTCATCATCATAGAGATGGTACTGGAAACCAAATCTGCTGATGGTCTGCCCAATTGGGGCTGTGTAGAGAGAGAAGAGGAGAGGGCCTAGGACTGAACCCTGAGGAACCCCAACCATGTGAGAGAGAGGAGAAGAAGTGGAGCCAGCGAATGATACACTGAAAGAGCGGTCAGAGAAGTATGAAGAAAACCAGGAGAGGGCAGTGTCCTTTAGGCCGATAGACTGGAGCAGTAGGAGACTGTGGTCTACAGTGTCAAAAGCTGCAGAGAGGTCTGGAGAATGAGCAGAGAGTATTCACCGTTACGTTTTGCTGTCAGGAGGTCATTTGTCACTTTAGTGAGGGCAGTTTCTGTCGAATGTAGGGGGCGGAAACCAGATTGTAATGGATCAAGGTAAGAGTGAGCAGAGAGATTTTCCATTGGTTTATCGGTCAGTGATCGGTCACATCTTAGGGATCTCAACTTCATCCTTGCAGGACAGCAACAGAGATTGGCAGGACTACCTGAGCACAGAGCTGGAGTGGCTGCAGGGTATTATTAAATGTCCTGGACAACCCTCTTAACAAATGTGAGGCCTAAAGTTAGACACTGTCAGGGTGCATAGGTAGAAGTTGCAACCAGACTCTGGTGCCCACTGGGCTCTCTGCCAGACAAGACGACCCCAGTGTTAGAATCTGTAAGTTATGTCTTTGCTCAGACTCTCATGTCCCAGTATAAGGAGTAAATAGCAGTATGAACCATATGCAGGTTTGGACATGGACGCTGATTGTTATTATGTGACCCTTCTGCTTTATGGATATAACTGATCATGGAATTTTGAGTTTCCATGGAAGTTTTGGGTAACTGTGGCGGGCAAGGGGAGTATGCTTGAGAATTAATGGCATGGAGCCACTCCATACTATGGAAACCCTTAGTCTGGTCATGTCTATATGAAATACATTTCCAACTTTTATTTTTCCAGCCAGTCTTCCCTTTAAAATGCCAATAAACACACAGTTGCTTTTAGGTATCATGCTTCAGCTTCCCTTCATCTACGAAGTGCAGAAAAATGACTCATGTGCTGGATGCTTTTAAAGAACATGGCAGAGAGTCAATGCCCCCTAGATAGTAGGGGAAGGTCTGGGATTGGAGCCAGGTAGAATAGCAATATAGATCTGTTGTCAGAAACAAAGAGAAATCTTTATGGCTGGAGACAGATTGTGTGCTAAGCATCATTATCCATTTAGGACGCAGTTTGCTGCTGTGTTTTTAAGTGCCCAGTCCTTGCCCTTCTAAATACATTGAGAAGGGGGGAGGGGGGTCTAAAAAAAGAAACTTGTATACTGTATGTCTCAGAAAAAACAAATCTGTTATAATCCCATGTACTCTAGTACTCTAGGACAATATCAGGTCTTATGTACATGACTATATTATAGATCTGTATGAAACTGTTATACATGGCCTATAGACTGCCATGGCGTCATAATGTAACTATGTATGCGTAGGTTATAACTAAAGATCAGTACAGGGTATATAATGTATGTACACAGTGACTCCACCATCGGGATAGTGAATGCAGCTCTGGAGTATTATACAGGATGTAACTCTGGATCAGTACAGGATAAGTAATGTAATGTATGTACACAGTGACTCCACCAACAAAATAGTGTGCAGCTCTGAAGTATAATACAGGAGGTAACTTAGGATCTCTACAGGATAAGTAATGTATGTACACAGTCACTCCTCCAGCAGAATAGTGAGTACAGCTCTGGAGTATTATACAGGATGTAACTCTGGATCAGTACAGGATAAGTAATGTAATGTATGTACACAGTGACTCCACCAACAAAATAGTGTGCAGCTCTGGAGTATAATACAGGAGGTAACTTAGGATCTTTCCAGGATAAGTAATGTATGTACACAGTCACTCCTCCAGCAGAATAGTGAGTACAGCTCTGGAGTATTATACAGGAAGTAACTCAGGAATAATACAGGATAAGGCTAGTAACATGTTGTATTTTCATTTCGGCCTCCTCTCAGCAGGGGTTAACATGCTGCGGACAGATCTGCGGCCCGCCACCATTACAGTGAATGGGGCCAGAGCGCGGTTCTGGCCCCACATGTGCACCTGTGGCAGCACAGATCCGGCGGGCTCCTTCACCCGCCGGATCTGTGCTGCCGCTAGTGTGAAACTAGCCTAAGTAAGGTAATGTATGTACGCAGTGACTCCACCAACAGAATAGTTAGTGCAGCTCTGGAGTATAATACAGGATGTAACTCAGGATCAGTACAGGATAAGTAAAGTAATGTATATACACAGTGACTCCACCAGCAGAATAGTGAGTGCAGCTCTGGAGCATAATACAGGCTATAACTCAGGATCAGTACAGGATAAGTAATGTATGTACACAGCGACTCCACAAGCAGAATAGTGAGTGCAGCTCTGGCGTATAATACAGGATATAACTCAGGATCAGTACAGGATAAGTAATCTAATGTCTGTATGCAGTGACTCCACAAGCAGAATAGTGACTGCAGCTCTGGTGTATAATACAGGATTTAACTCAGGATCAGTACAGGATAAGTAAAGTAATGTATGTACACAGTGACTCCACCAGCAGAATAGTGAGTGCAGCTCTGGAGTATAATACAAGATGTAACTCAGGATGAGCACAGGATAGATAGTGTAGTGTATTTTCAAAGTGACATTTTATGTAAATTATATCTATATCATAGAGTTAAAGGAACATTAAGGGGCTGCTTTAGTCAAACCTTTGTTATATGCTCTATCAGGGAAGCTAAGGATGATTATTAGCAATAATGGATTTCCAATTATTCCAATGGATTATGTAAACTAATAGCAGCTATACTAGTTTCTAGCATCTAGATTTCGTGCACGTAGCTTGCCTAATGACAGAAAAAAAAGAAGAAAATTGTCTTATGTAGCAGATGTCAGACGTGTCCACGCAAGAAAATGAGCCCCATAGGATAGAACAAATTGGGCCCCACATTATGGTGTTTTGTCACTCAACTCAGAAGGGCCTGTTTTTTTCCAACTGTACCCTTATAAATGATTAATCCTTGGGCCAATCATGTTACCCTATTTGGCTGACAATGTAGTCCCTCTAGTGAGGAGAGTCCTGCATAGGTTCTCCTACTCAGTGGGAATGGAACTATTTGCAGCAGTATACAGGGGAGCACCCAGAAATTTTTTCTAGGGGGGGTCCGAAAAGGAAAAGGGGGTGTGGCGTCTTGTGGGCAGGGCTATTTTTGCGACACGCCCATATATCAAACATACTAATGCAAGAGTAAAGTGCGGCGCGCGCAGCGCGCCGTGGCGAAAATAGGCCCCGCCCATTATTATAAGCCCCTCCCATATCTAATAGGCCACTCCCAACAAACACTACAGCTGAAATATGGTTGAGGCCCAGTTCTATACATCATATGGAGAGGGGAGGACGTGTCCTGGCTGCACTGCCTGCTTCACATTATACAATATACAACAGCAGGCTACACACAGCCAGGAAGATCCTCCACTCTCCTCCCTCCCCAGATCCTGCTCAAAGCCTGTGCGTCCCCCCCCACCATCTGCCACCTGCCTGTGCCCTGCTGACCCCCTTTGGTCATCCTCACCCAGCTCTGAATCCTCCTTCTGTAAATGGCAGAGGGAGGAGCCGGAGCATCTCCTCTCCTACACAGCGCCCCACATACCTCGTACATCCAGTGGTGTCACCTTTGTTGTAGACGTTCTCTTTCCTCATCTTCTCCATTTGGACCAGACCGCCATGAAGATTTTTCAGCCATCTCTCGTCTCTGCAGAGATACAAACAGACATTAGTTTCCCACATTTCTATCATCTTTACATCTTCTGAACACCTCATCCTGCCACCCCCAATACTGTGCCCGCTGTGCTCCCCCAATACTATACTGCAGAAACTGTCCCCTGAAAAATACTACTACCACACAGATAGTGCCCCCTACAACAGTTATTGGCACACAGTGCTCTAAAAAATAACTGCACCTACACTAATGATATTATGCCAGGGTGCCCCCCAAAAGTAACAGTGCTCCACAAAATCCCACCAATAGAAATAATTATCTGCTAGACCACACTTAGTAGTAATGATGTCCCCATAGTGCCCATACTAGACATCATGTTCCCCATAGCCCCCCAGTAGTAGTAAAGCTCACAGTAACACCCCAGCTTAGTGCCCGCAGTTGAGCTAATATCCCAATAATGTATACCAGTATAAAATACCCCTATATAGTGCCCCAGTAAATGCCCTCATAGTGCTCCTCTCCCCCATAGTGTTCCCCATAATATGCCACTTCTTACTGCCCTTCACATCCCTTATAGTGCTCCTCTCCCCCATAACGTGCCAGTAAAAATTGCCCACTTAGTGCCAGATGCCATAGTGCCCCCTATAATTTACCAGTAAATAATGCCCCTTTAGAGCCACCAGATGCCCCCATAGTGCCTGCAAATGATGCCCCTATAGTGCTGCTCTGCCCTATAGTACCTCCCATAATGTGACAGAAAAAATTACCCCTTAGTGCCAGATGCCATAGTGCCCCCCCATAATGTGGCAGTAAAAAAGTGACTCTTTAGAGCCACCAGATGCCCCCAAATGAGGCCCCTATAGTGCCACCACATGCCCCATAGTGCCAATCTCCTCTATCGTGCCCCCTATAATGTGCCAGTAAACAAAATGCCCCTTTAGAGCCACCAGATGCCCCCATAGTGCCCCCAAATTATGACAATATAGTGCCAAATGCCAGTAAAGAAATGGCACAGTACAGGGCAGGGGGCACGGTACAGGACAGGGAGGCAAAGTACAGGGCAGAAAGCATGGTACAGGGCAGGAGGCACAGTACAGGGCAGGGGGCACGGTAGAGGACAGGGAGGCACGGTACAGGCCAGGGGGGCACGGTACAGGCCAGGGGGGCACGGTACAGGCCAGGGGGAACGGTACAGGGCAGGGGGCACGGTACAGGGCAGGGGGCACGGTACAGGGCAGGAGGCATGGTACAGGGCAGGGGGCACGGTAGAGGACAGGGAGGCACGGTACAGGGCAGGAGGCAAGGTACAGGGCAGAAAGCACGGTACAGGGCAGGAGGCACGTTACAGGGAAGGAGGCACGTTACAGGGCAGGGGGCACGGTACAGGGCAGGGGGCACGGTAGAGGACAGGGAGGCATGGTACAGGGCAGGAGGCACGGTACAGGGCAGAGGGCACAGTACAGGGCAGAGGGCACGGTAGAGGACAGGGAGGCACGGTAGAGGACAGGGAGGCACGGTACAGGCCAGGGGGGCATGGTACAGGCCAGGGGGGGGCACAGTACAGGGCAGGGGGGGCACAATACAGGGCAGGGGGGGCACAATACAGGGCAGGGGGGCACAATACAGGGCAGGGGGCACAATACAGGGCAGGGGGGCACAATACAAGGCAGGGGGCACAATACAGGGCAGGGGGCACAATACAGGGCAGGGAGGGCACAATACAGGGCAGGGAGGGCACAATACAAGGCAGGGAGGGCACAATACAGGGCAGGGGGGCACAATACAGGGCAGGGGGGCACAATACAGGGCAGGGGGGCACAATACAGGGCAGGGAGGGCACAATACAGGGCAGGGAGGGCACAATACAGGGCAGGGAGGGCACAATACAGGGCAGGGGGGGCACAATACAGGGCAGGGAGGGCACAATACAAGGCGGGGGGGGGGCACAGACTGAGTGAGACCTACCATTTTTTCTTGCTCCAGCAGGAGGTCTGTCGGCCGGCTGGATGGCTGTGCTGGGCCGGCTGGAGCGAGGTGTGATGGCGGGACCGGCCGGGGGAACTCGGGGAAGGACTGGCAGAGTCACATGGGCTCTGCAGCGCCGGGCTCTGTGCTTGAAATTATTGGTGGAGAAGCAGCTTCCGCCCTCTGCTTCTCCACCAATCATATAGAAGATTGTAGCAGCGCAGAGGAGAGGTAGGAGAAAAACCTCTCTCCCCTCTCCTCCATAGCGCTGCCGCCCGCCGCCGCCCGCAGTAAGGATCGGCCCTGTGGCGATTGCGGTGCGGCCCTAAAGCATTAAAAAAAAAATTTCTTTATCGCTCTAGGGGGGGTCCAGACCCGCTGGACCCCCCCTGTGGGTGCG
This sequence comes from Rhinella marina, assembly GCA_900303285.1. Classification (NCBI taxonomy): domain Eukaryota; kingdom Metazoa; phylum Chordata; class Amphibia; order Anura; family Bufonidae; genus Rhinella; species Rhinella marina. Next base: position 34,088 of record ONZH01026410.1, on the reverse strand, counting down.
CCCCTGGCAGTATATATATATATATATATATGTATATAACACGCTCATGCAGTATTTAATCTGGCCAAAATTTGTCAAAGAGCCAAACCACAGTCATTTCTGATGCAAATAGTTCCAGAATATGAGTATTTCCTTCATCTGATGCAGTGTCATTTGCATTTGGCTTTTAGAACTGCTGCTACAAGAAGTAATGATCCACTGTTGAGGTATGCCGAGCAAATATAGCGCAGTAAAACAAACTGCGCCAATAAAGAGTCTTCTTGAACCATCATTTTAATTACGAGACATTTGGTCAAGGAAAATTCAGCAATAGAACGTTATGTTACATATCATGGCTATATTATCTCTCTCTCATTACACCCAGGGGATAGCATCACTTTATGGTGATGAGTAGATATTTTTGTCTTAGGCAATAAGTTCATATATTTAAGTATTTTCAATATTGGGAATTTTTTTTTACTATTTATGAGCAGGACATTAAAGGGAAGTTATCACCAAAATCTAATTTGCAATATGATTTTATGTCTTATCCACCACTGGGAGTGTAAAGCTTGAAGTGAAATATCATGCAGTTTCAAAAAAAAAAGATTTTGTAATTTGCAGGGAAGCACGTGATTATATTAGTCAGGGATTTTTAATATTCTGATTTTGGAATTCATTCAGGTAAAGTCAATTATTGAAAGCGGGATATCTGGAAACATAATACAGGAGTTTTTAGGGGACAGGGAGAAAGGGTTGACAGGAGGAGCAGCAAACTTGAATGCCATCATCACTCCAAATTAGTGGGGATATCAGTGACTAGTTACATCACAAAACTCCATTAAAATGACCTATTGGTGCTCCTGACATGTCTGTTTCATAACTATAGTACTTTTATTTCACATCCAATAATGATTCTGGAACATCTTTTCATATAACTCTATGTTGTGTGCTTCCTCAGTTATTGCTACTAGAAGTATTTAAATCAAGGAAGAACCGGGTGTTACTTGTTGGAGGTGTTGGACACAACATAGAGCCATAAGAATATATCTTCTAGAATTGTAGTAGATGCTAAAACAGAAATGTGTAAAACATGCAGGTGGATGGCGACAAACTCACTCCAACAACTGAGGAACACTGGAACGGAAAGATCATTTTGCAATACAGCGATAAACTATAGTACTAGTGAAACAGGTAATTTTATATTCAATAAGGATGCTGTCTCTTTAAGAAACTGAGTTGGTAGTAGGAAAGGTGTAACTACCGTCTCTGTGGAATTGGTTTAATTTTACACAATCTCTCAGGGGCCGCTCTAATTGTTCCTGCTTCCCGGCGATAGATCCCCCTGGTGCTCAATCTCTATCTCTCCACGGTAGGACTGCTCTCGTTGCTGCAGTGGAGAATCTGGCCAATCACTTCTCAGGCCTTGCTTGTCTGACACGTGCTCCACGCTCTGCTCTCTTGCACTAGTCCATGTTGCACTCTTCCTTCAGTGCCACACAATACTGTGTCTGCTGCAGCCTCTCTGTACCTGTCTGGTCTGCACTGCTTCACTTGGGTGACCACATCACAACACCCCTGAACTCTGGTAACGAACCCTGCTTTGGATCTCCTTCACCGCACTCCTCTCCTTCTCCAGGCACTGACTGAATTGCTCTTCCTATGTAGCAGGGATTGTCTTCACCTGTTATCTGTAGCTGGGAACTGGCTCCCTCTGCTGGACTGGAATGATAACAGCAAGTCTCAACAGCAAGTGTCCCAGCACTAAAACAGCTCCTCCTGACACTACATGAGGATGCAAGAGAATCTTTAAGAGACTGTCTCATTGTCTATTGCCAGTGCAATAGATAATGCAGTAGAAATTGCTAAAGACCATTGCTGGCCCAGAAGTTTACAAAAGAGGATGCAGAGGTAGCAATTTCAACTACACCCAATGCCTAAAGGGCATATACTGTATCTTAACCACATAAGAAGACAGCAGTGTTATAAATGGCAGATGGGGGCCCTGTTACATAATTCTGGTGCACAGTACTTTTGCTTTCCCTTAAGATGAGCAGCCACCAGAGATGGCTAGCATCAGTTTTCTCCTCTGTGCCCATTGAAAACACATTCACTCACAGCCGAACCAAGCATGAATGTGAATATGGGAGTCGATAGTGATAGCCATCAGCTGAGTGAGCAGTTGCCAACAGCTATTGAAGGCATATGGGCATCCTTAAGACAGTATTAGTGTAACACCCCAGAGAGGTGTTACCACTCCTACGCCCCACTACTATCCATGTCTGCTAACCTGAATGTCAGCCATGCATTTTATTCCAGGTCCTATACACTGTGTATTCCTAATGTTTGCAACTGTTTAAATATGTAATATGCCTGCTTTACCAGCAGGTGGCAGCAAACAAGGCAGAGGCATAGTTTTTCAGAATAGACCTTTCCATGCCATTCTGAGCCCCCCCCCCCCCCCCCCCTGGAGAGGAGTGGGCTAGTCCCATTTCCTGCAGTAAGGGTGGAGATCCAGTTAGATCTAGTTAGCTCAGAGTTACCCCTGCTAGGGGAAGGGTGTGCAGGGCATGTCTATGCTGGACGTGCCTATGCCAGCCAGAATACCTTCAGCTTTGCTGGCTAGTGAGGCAGAGACTTGAGCCTCAGTAGCCAGGAGGTAGTTCCCTGGCCCAACCTAAGTCTGAACAAGGAGAAAAGTGCAGCCTCTGAAATAACCCAAGTTTACAGAAAGCTTGTCAGTACAGCGGTGAGCAACAGAAATAGAGCAGAAGTGTTTGCCTGCTAGTTGATAATGCTAAAACCTGCTGGGACCAAGACAAAGCCACCGGATTGTTGTTTGAATGCAAGTCTACGCAAGTAAAGCTGTGTTGGATTTCACCTTAAAGGGTTATTCTCATTTTAGACAATAGGGGCATATCGCTAGGATATGCCCCCATTGTCTTATAGGTGCGGGTCCCACCGCACCTATATCCAGAACGGAGCCTCCGAACTGAATGAGGGCGCACTGCGCATGCGCAGCCGCCCTCCATTCATTTCTATGGGGCCGCCGAAAATAGCCAAGCACTGGCTCGGCTACTTACGTCGGCTCCATAGAAATGAATGGGAGCGGTGGCCGCGATTGCGCACTGCGCTCCCATTCATTTCTATGAGCGCAGCGGGGAGCTGCGCCTGGTGGTGGCCAGACCCCCGGAAAGCCGGGGTCCTCCAGGCGCAGCGCTCCCCGCTCCGTTCTGGATATAGGTGTGGGTCCCAGCGGTGGGACCCGCACCTATAAGACAATGTTGGCATATCCTAGCGATATGCCCCCATTGTCTAAGATGAGAATACCCCTTTAAGGTCTGGATTCATTTATTCCTACATCCCTCAATTATTCCCCTTATTCATTGCTTCGGGGCCAAAGCCTGGGGTCCAGCTCCAGGTAGGAGCACCGCGACACACCATAATATAGACATTTAGGCCACAAAGATACCACTTGGCATTCCTACACCTGGGACGAATGTTACAATATCCCTGGAGGGAAGGCCGTCCCTCACATTAGTAAATCTGCCATACTGTATTCTCTTTTATGCTATTGTTTGCCAGTTAATCTTACCTATCTTGATTCATCAGTTAAGCGTTATTACCTATTATTTAGTCAATATAATTTTAGTCAATTCTATTTTAACCTCATTCACAGACCTGTCATTCAGTCAGTGTTAACCCACCCACATACCTGTCATTCAGACAGTATTAACCCACCCATAGACCTGTCATTTAGTTATTGTAACCCCAGTTACATACCTGTGATTCTGTTATTGTAACTCCAACTACATACTTGTGATTTAATTATTGGAAGGAACCCCAACTATATACTTTATATTTGTCATTGTAACTAGTGTTGAGCGAGCACCTCTGTGCTCGTATGCTCAGGTGCTCTGGCCGAGCACTAGGGGTTGCTCGAGTGCTTGGCCGAGCACCCGAGCATAATGTTAGTCAATGGGACTAAACCAGGCACCCCCCGCTCGGAAGAGGGGAGGGTGTCTGGTTAATAGAAAAAGGTCAGAATCGTGACTTCTCCTCTTTTACTCCTTTCACTTGTAAAAGTATGCTAATTAACTGAATTTGTACACATTAGCACACAATGCGTATGCATTAGCATACAAATGCATACACATTAGCATACAATGCGTAGCATTAGCGTACAAATCGACATTAAAGTGAATGCCAGTACGTGCGGGGAAGAGACTCGAGCATTGCGCTCGAGTACACTCGGTGTTCAGCCGAAAACCGAGCGGGCCCGAGCATGCTCGCGCAACACTAATTGTAACCCCACCCATAAACTTGTCATTCAGCCATTTTGACATCTCTCTTCTATTGTTTATTGTGTCATCCTGCCTATCTTGATCTTGCAGTAGAGGGTTAGTACTGAATCAATACTTGTCATTGTATCCCTATGCATAGACATATGATTCTGTCAGTGTAACCCCTCTCCTAAACTTGTAATTCACTTTTTGTCATTTTTTATGATACTGCTTGTATTCTTGCCTATCTTGATCCAGCAGTAGAGGGTACAGTAAATACAGAATCAATATGTGTCATTGCAGCTACACCCACAAATCTATCATTAAAGGGGTTATCCAAATTCTCAAACAGCCCCCCCCATGCGCCAGGCCCCTCACAGGTAATACACTTACCCCGCTCCCTTCGCCACTCCTGGTTCCCACACCACCACTGCTGCTTCTCCCTGTACATGGATGAAAACATCCTGTGTCCGGGGGGAGCAGTTAAAGGCAGGCGGTGATGGGGACGAGCCTCCCTAGCATCGTGGGTGATGCTAGGGAGGCTCGTCCCCATCCACACTTGCCATTGGCTGCTCCCTCCGACACCGAATGTTTTCATCCGTGTACAGGGAGAAGCAGCAGCGGCGGTGTGGGGACTGGGAGCGGGTTAGTATATTACCTGTTAGGGGCCCAGCATATAGGGGACGCTGTTTGAGAATTTGGATAACCCCTTTAAGTCATGACACAGTTATAATGCCATAAAGGCTGGAGACCTTCAACTTTGAACACTTTTCATGGCCATGTGATTTCAGAGCCTGGAGTAATGATGCAGGGTAAGCCTGGTGTTACAACGTGGATGTCGATGTTCTGTGCAACTTGGACAGATTTGGCTTCAGGTTACTCCTAAGAGAGTTATCTACAGTAAGTGCCTCCTGGATATTCACCCTTTAACGCCTGTATAGGGATCTGGACTCCCTTACAGAGGAAACACTAGGCTGCTACTTCTTGTAGTAGTCTTTTTTCAAGTGACTGCTGCCACACAGGGGTAAAGCGATACTGGTGCACAGCACCATGGGATCAGGCAGAAACGTAGTCAGGGACAGGCTGAAGTCAGGGCAGGCAGAGTTTGTGTGATCCAGTAAATAGTCTGAGGTCAGGGTGGGCAGCGCAAAACAGAGATCAGGCAGAGGTTGGGTCAGGCAGTGAAGGGTCAAATCAAGGAAACAAGCAGAAGTAAAGGGTGAATACTGCTGTGACAAATGTGAGAATATTGCCCTCCTGGAAGCTCATATTAGAGATCGGGAGAATCAAAATGCAACACTGAGTGCGACTGACAATCTTGAGAGGAGCATGCTGCTCACTGAGCAAGTAGTTAGTGGAGTAGAGATGGAGGATGGAGATAATGGTCAAGAGGAGCAGGTAAGCATCTGGGTTAATGCAGTCAGAAAAAGAAGGTCACTTACTGTTCTCCCAAGCAAAATTGCCAATTTGGGTGATGATTCAAGGGGTTTCAGTCTCAGAACTGGCAGCACTTGTGGATACTGCTGTCCCTAATAGCCAGGAGGATAGCATAGCTAGTAGTTGGTGGGATTGTACTGCAATTAGTAGTCATAGAGGATTCTATAAGCAGGAAGACAGATAAAGTAATTTGGCTCCAAGACCACTGCAGCCCAGGGGCGGACATACCGCCTGTGCAGCATGTTCAGCTGCACAGGGGCCCAGAGAGGAAGGGGGTCCCTTCCCAGTGCCAGCAGAGGTGTGGGGGATGGGGCCCTGATTAGGACTTACTGTGAATCTGCTGCCGGTTCTGGCTATACTCCATAGCCGAAGGACCTGTGATGACATCATAGTCATATGATCGTTTCAGCAGTGGAAGAGGTTGTAGGACCTATGATGAGGTCACCATCATATGACCGGTGCAGAGAAAAGCAGCGCTGAGCAGTGGAGACCTGTGATGCCATGTAAGTGCCAGAGCCATGCTGGGAGATGTGGTTCTCCCCATTATACCTAATCCCTGCTTAGTGATAGGGAAATATGTCATTTAACTGGGACTGTATGTTAGAGGGGCTGAGGAGAAGGGAAGGGTGTTATTTACATGGGACTGTATGTTATAGAAGATTGGGGGAGATGATTGATGTCTCACTGCCAGAGTTCGGCATCTGCTGGAGTGAGTGGTCCTCTGAATCATGGTAATGAGAAGATATTCACCAACTATCAGGAAAAGGCAGACCAACTTAATGGGTTTTTAGCTATGTACATAAAAAAAAGACAAAGGAGCTGATGTAGGTGGTGCCAGGGCCATTACTACATTCAGAAAATATACTAAACTCTCAAAATGAAGACTTGGTCAAAGCTAAATTAAATAAGGTAACAAAGCTCTGGGTCCAGATGAACACAAGATAAGACAAGATTTTTTAAAGAAATCTAGGGACTGGTACAGTGTCAAGTGACTGGAGGAAGGCAAATGTGGAGACCCATATTGAAAATGGACTCTTGGTCTTCCCCAAGTAATTATAATCCAGTAAGCTTAATATCTGTTGTGGGCAAATGATTGAAGCAATCTTAAGGGACTATATACAGGTGTATGTGACTCCTAAATAATGTAAATAATGTCACATGTGATAGCCAGAACGAGTTTCCCAAGGACAGAAGTTGTCAAACTAACCTGATGCACTTTTTTGAAGAGGTGAATAGAAGCCTGGACAGAGGGGTGGCTGTGGATATAGTGTACTTGGACTTTGCATTTGATAAGGTCTCTCATAGTCATTTAATAGTCATAGTCTTCTCTTTTTTATTGAGGTAATGGTGACTCAGTTTGTATCCCGGGTATCTCCCGCCGCGCCCTCCATTCGTTTTTTATGTGCTCTTTTTTTGTCATTGTTGTATGCTTTTACCATTTTGTGATTTCTAATTGATATATACATTCTTGTTATTTAACACAATAAAGATTTACATATTTTGTATAATTTGTGAGAACCCATTTTTTTTTACTTTTTTGGTGGGTGTAGTCATTTAATAGGTAAAATAAGGTCTATAGGCTTAGAAAGTATAGTTTGTGATTGGGTTTAAAAATGTGTCCAGAGAGTTGTGGTCAATGATTCCTACTCTGAATGGTCCCGGGTTATAAGGGGTGTTATTCAAGGTTCAGTGCCTCCCCTATTATTTAATTTATTTATTAATGATATAAATGATGGGATTAATAGTACTCTTTCTATTTTTGCAGATGACACTAAGCTATGTAGTACTGTCCAGTCTATGGAAGATGTCCATGAACTACAAGCTGGTTTGTGAGTGTTTGGGCATCAACTTGGCAAATTAGGTTCAGTGTGGATAAATGTAAAGTTATGCATCTGAGTACTTATAATCTACATGAATCATATGTGCTAGGTGAAGTGGGGAAGTAAAGCCTGTATTACACCATGCAATTATCAGGCCGATCATTGTTGACAAGCGTTCGTAGAAACGCTTGTTAGCTATTATCTGCCTGTGTAATACTCCAGCCGATTACCCGATGAACGAGCTTGCTATTACAATTAGTGTTGAGAAAATTGAACTTGGAAAAATTTGATTTGTCACGAATCCGAATTTCCTTGCACTTCGTGGTAACGAATCAGATGTTTCCCAAAATGGCTGCTGCACATGTTAGGGTGAGTTCACATCACCGTTTAGCTTTCCGTTCTTCTGATCCGTCAGAAGAAGAGAGAAAGAAAAAAAAAACAGGATCCAGTAAAAAAAACGGATCCTTTTTCATCAGTTGTCATCCGTTTGAGCCATTTTGAGCCAGTCCTGCATGCAGGACTTTTTTTCCCTGTCTAAAAAACGGATCTCAGACAGAAATGGCTCAAACGGATGACAACTGATGCAACAGGATCCGTTTTTTTACTGGATCCTGTAGAAAAAACGAATCAGTTTTAATCCTATGCATAACTGATGCAACAGAATCTGTTTTTTTTAGAAGATCCAGTTTTTTTCCTCTCTCTCTTCTTCTGACGGAACAGAAGAACAGAAAGCTAAACGGTGATGTGAACAAGCCCTTACAAAGTGAAAGTAAGAAGCCTGGGAATGAGGGATCACCCATAATGCCATGCAGCCAGTCAATGAGCAGATAGCCAGCCCCTGTGATGTCACAGCCCTGTAAAAAGCCTCCTCCTGCCCGGTCTCCTCCATTTTACTGTGAACTTAGTGCATGGAGAAACATGACAGACCATAGGGACAGTGATTAGGAAAGACTTTATTTGCAAAATATTAGTTTGGAACAGTTCAGGGATAGCACAGAAATAGTGTAAAGAGATAAAAGGGAGACTTTATCCACACTATAGGGAGAGCACAGGTGCACCGGCCAACAAAACAGTGTCCCGCTTGGCTGATAAGTCATTCTATATAAAAGCAGTCTAATTCTACTGCTATTGTGCTGTCCACATTGTTTTATTCATACGTAATTCAATAACAGATTGATTCTGTAATTGGAGTGAAATAGCGATCTAAATATTTATTCACTTATTTGGTTTTACACCTTGTGTTATAGATAAGTAATTACATTAGCCCTTGATTCTGTAATTGGGGTGAAAGAACACAATATTTTTTCACATATTTGGTTTTATACCTTGTGTTATAGATAAGGAATTACATTAGGGCTTGATTCTGAAATTGGGGTGAAATAACGCAATATTTTTTCACATATTTAGTTTTATATCTTTTGTTATAGATAAGGAATTTCATTGGGCCTTGATTCTGTAATTGGGGTGAAATAGCATTCTAATTCTACTGATTTTGGGGTGTTCATATTGTTTTTCACATAAGTAATTCCATTAAGCCTTGATTATGTATTTGGTTTGAAATAGCGGTCTGATACTACTGATTTTGGGTTGTTCACCAGCAATCGATGTGGAATCAGCAGATGGTGTAAAAGGAGAGTGCTCTTTCACTCTAGAGTACAATCTTGGGCCTCTGCACGGTTAAGCCCATTATATCTAATGCTAACATTGACCTGTAAGGCTGAGTTCACTAACTTCACAAAGTTCAATAACTTCAGTTATTTAATCAGTTTTTGACCCTTAAATGACCTAGCAAGTGAAGTGTGAACTGAGTCTAAGGGTGACGCCTGTCACCTGCCTGTCTTACTGACACATAGTATGTAACTGTTTCACTACCACAGCGTACTAGCTATGCTTGTCTCTGCAATGCACAGTTATATACATTGATATACATGCTCCCTGTAGCCAGGAAATAGCTGATTTTTAACGCGCTTCGTCACAAATCAAATTTTTGGGGAAAATTTGCCAAAGCGTTCAACTCGAGTTTTTTAAAACTTCCCTCAGGAACAGTTGACAGTTTTAAAAAGGGTTTAGATGAATTCTTAAAAGTAAATGACATTAATGCTTATGAAAATGTGTAGAAATCTGAGTCTCACTTCCTTCTGGGATTCACGTTCCCACCTATCACTTGGTTGAACTTGATGGACTTCTGTCTTTTTTTAACCGTATTAATTATGTAACTTTTTTACTATGTAAGGCGTGCACAGGGAAGTGGACGGGCTAACAAACCCAGCTCATTTTTCATTTTCCACACCAGTTATGGCTTGAAGGGGTTGTCTCACCTCCTTTCTTCAGGTCCAGACTTCTGGTTTTCTAGGGGGCAGTGCCTGCCAACATGACTGGCAGCACAGGCCAGCAGCATTCAGAAGCTGTAATTCTCACTGTGCCTGCATGCTCCCGCACTCCACAGGACATACAGGGACTGGAGCTAATGCGCAGGCATGGGAGACTATGTGTGCTCACTCCCGCTATCCCAGCCATTCCAGCATTGGCCATAACCCCTAGAGACGAGCAGTTTATAAAGCCAAGGAAAATTATGAGAAGAAAGATCAGGAGACATTATTGTAACATAAAACATAAGTTACTTGTATTAGTTTATTACACATCCCATCAGGACGCGGTTGTAACTTTTGTGCTTCCTCCAGCAGCGCAGAGGGAATTAAGACTGGCATGGAAAACGCAGGTCTTAACAAACGTCCCCCTGTTTTTATATACCCTAATAGGGGTTTCTCAGTAATAGAAGGGGGTCCCTCACTAAATATATGCCTGTGAAGAAACCATTAACATGTATTAGCTTTCTAAGCATAGAATACTGCTATCCTCTACATGGTAGATCTATAGCCTGAGGTTAAGGCCCCATTCACATGACTGTGTGAATGGGGCCGTATCTATCGGCAAAAATGCGGGAATAGATGCGGCCCCATTCACCTCTATGGGGCCTGGAGCCATGGCACGGAGCTAGTCCGTGCCGCGGCTCTTTTGAAGCATGTCCTATACTTGTCCATACGCACGGACAAGTATAGGCATTTTCAATGGCGTCCACACGGCGTGTGTTCCGAGCGCTCGGAACACACGCCGGGCGGCCCCTATATATTTTCGGGTCCGCAGTAATGCGGGCCCGCAAATATACGTTCGTGTGAATGGACCCTAAGTGTTCTGCCTTCCATAGAGAGGGTTACAGGTTTAATTCCCAAAGGAAACTTGTTAATTTGCAGTTTAAGCAGTGTATATCATATCATGCTATGACACAGCTCTATAACGTTTTATTCCTTTTCTAATAGTCATACTTTATATAATAATATTTGGTTCCAGATCTGTTTCTTAATGTAAAGCCAACAGAGCTGATTGTTACAGATATGAGAAGCATGAATGCATCTTCTGATTCTGCCCTATGATCCTTGATGTCTAACCCTGTCAATCAAGGTGAGGGGGGAATGGGAATATCACAGGGGCATAACAAAAGCAGTTCTCCAAGGATAAAGTCTGACCCCCTGGTGCTACAACCAGGGCTGTGGAGTCGGAGTTGTGGAGTCGGAGTCGGTGACCATTTTGGTGGAGTTGGAGTCGGTATGAAATGGACCGACTGAATATATTTTCATAAGAATTTGGGAACATAATGAAATGTCCTATAAATGTCTGTTCTATTCCTGATCTAAGGATCTAGGCTTTTAGTTGAGATGACTGTGTGCTGCCCTTTATGTAGATGCTCAGAAGTGAAGCTCCTCCGCTACAGATCAGAGGAAAAAGGCAATGGGAAGGAATGGTTGCACTCATCTCAGATCTACTAGAGAAAACAGGATTAAAGGGGTTTTCTCACTAGTTACAAAGATTAGCTTTCTACATACAGGGGCAGTTAAAAGAAGACATTTTCTAAATACAGTGGTCAGTAGATTTTACTTTAGTCATGAACTATAGACAATTTAGCAGGTCTCTCACTGTACACAGGTTTCTATGGTTACCTGCAGACCAGAAAGACTGTTAATCTGATTGGCTGAGAGCAGAGGTGACCTCAGTAAGCAAAATGGGTTGAGGACTAAGAAGGATGGCTTTACTTGTAATTGTGTTAGGTCCCTTTCACACCTGCGGCGCGGGGCTCCAGCAGGCTGTTCCAGTGGGTGAACAGCCCGCCGGATCCGTGCTGCCGCAGGTGCACATGTGGGGACGGAACTGCGCTCCGGCCCCATTCACTGTAATGGGGGTGGGCCGCGGATCCGGCTGCAGCACGGCAACCCCTGCTGAAAGGCGGCCATAACGAAAATACAACAGAACAGCCTGCCGGAGCCCCACGCCGCAGGTGTGAAAGTAGCCTTAGAGATCACAACCTCCTACTCTGTCAGTCAAGTTAATATATGCTAATAACAGCTGGAGACCTCCCCCCGCCACGGCCTGAGGAGACATAGTTAGTGCAAACTGCCTGTCATGTATGGTAACCTGCAGACCAGAAAGACTTATCTGATTGGCTGAGAGCAGGAGTGACCTCAGTAAGCAAAATTTGTTGAGGACTGAGAAGGAAGGCTTTACCTGTAATTCTGTTAGAGATCACAACCTCATGCTCTGTCAGTAAGTTAATATATGCTAATAACTGCTGGAGATCCCCCACGGCCTGAGGAGACATAGTAAGTGCAAACTGCCTGTCAGCCAGTGAATCAATGTGCTGAGAAAACCCCTTTAAGGCAAGTACTTCTTAGTATATCTAAACTTTCAATAAACTGTGCATAAATCACTTGTCCAGTGCATGTTCTCTCTGTATGCTTTATGTTTGGAGAGGTTAGCTGATCTGATGGCTTCTATATGCTGCTGATGCTCTGATTGGTTGCTATGGACAACAAAGAAAGTCTTAGACCTAGACAGTTTTCATACATCAGGCCCTTAGTTAGCTGTATCCAGAGAAGCCTGATACTGAAAGTTCAGTGTAAAGATATCTTGTAACACATATCTTGCAAACTCTTTTTTCATGACATATCTGTACTATTGATTTATGCAAAGTTTGTTTAAAGTTATCACTTAAAGAAGAACTCCCGACAAAAATTTTATTCCATGTCCTGCTAGAAATGTACATGATATAATCTGTAGTGAATGTCAATTTCTTACCAGTGTCTGAATTTTTGACTTATATCATCCTGAAGTTTCTTATCTGTGTCATGTGACCAGCAATTACACCCACCAATTCACACAGCACCTTATGTGTGGACAGGAAGTCTAATTCTCTATGTATTCCTATGAGACTGAAAGTGAGGCTCCCATTGGAATGAATAGAGCAGTTACTGGCTTTCTGTCCTGGGTCAGTTGGAGGTCAGGGAGTTGGTCACATGACCCAGCTACAATAAGAAGAGAGGTTTTTACTCACAGAAACAGTCACTGATAAGAAAATGACATTCACTACAAATTATATCATGCACCTTTCTAACAGGTCAGAGAATAAAAATTTTTGCGGGAGTTCTTCTTTAAACATGCGCCATGTATGAGGGAGTCGGATTGGGAGTCGGAGTCGGGAGTCGGAGTCAGGTAAAATTGAGGAGTCGGAGTTGGAGTCGGGGCTTTGGTTTACCGACTCCACAGCCCTGGCTACAACTTGCTCATTTGCATATTATTAAAATGCAGATATCTTTGCAACTGTTTAACATATAGAGAAAAGAAAGGTATCATTTTATTCGGCATGATCGACCCTACTAGACACTATGATCATGCTGGCAGAGGCTCTTTTAGGAGCCTATATATGTTCAACACCCATTCATCTCCCAACTCCAACATACATATACATGGTTCAGCCAAACATGTATATGTTTTCAATGAGGAGATAGGAGAAAGCTGCTGCCAGACACCTCTGGAGACATCTTATCTCCTTGGAGAACAAAAGGATGGGGCGTTAAAATTCAACCACTAAATCGTTCTCTCCCCTATTATCATGATCTCAAATAGATGTAAAATTGTAAGCAGGTTCATCTGACAATAATCTCATATATCTAGGGGCCTTGCCTTCCCTTTCTTGCAGCATAGCAGAGGAAAACTCACCCCCAGGAATGGATTGGCCATAGACCTTATAGAGAAATTTCCCAGTAGGTCAATGCCTAGGGGTCACCCAAGCCCCCATCTCTGCCGCTGGTTCGGTACTGTATATAGTGAGCTATCAGTGGTAATTAACTCTGTGAGAATCAGGTACTAATGTACCCAGCCAGCAACTCCTGAATTCAACTATGTCCCGCTTCTCACTTTCTAAGCACCCAACTCCATATCTTAATCAGAGACAATTGGAAGAGGAGGAGAGAAAATGGCCACTGTTGATGGCCAACTGAGAGGGACAGCTTTAGGGGCAATATATTGTGTGGCACTGTGGTATGTGGCATTTTGTGCTATGGTATTGCTGATCCCCCCTCCCCCCTACTTTTGTTGCCCTGTCTCCTGTCAATTTAGACCCTCCTACAAAATGAAAGAATTTTTTTTTTTACCAAGGTCTATTTTCAAAAATCCTTTACCGTGTAACTGGCTTGTTTATTGAACAATTGATACAACAGTGGAGACTGGACTTTGGCAGATAAGACTGGGAGTAACTGGAGTGCTTACCATGCAATCCATTTGACTGGGCATCTCTTTGGAAGGTGAGACTGGGAATATCTGCATCACAAATCCTGACCATCAGCTCCTCTACTAGTAATGGTTGAGTTGACAGATTTGCTCCATGACTTTCTTTCTTTTCCCCAGCACCAAATTACACTGAGTGCACAATTATCCAGAGCGTGTTATTGGATTACGAACCAAGTGACACCATTAGCTGCTGATTATTAAAAACGTGACTTATGTTTTTTGCCTGTGTTAATGAGAAGACAAAGCTATCGCTCTTGATGCTGCACAGTGATCTCATAATTGCTTGGATATTTATAGATTAAAACTTTCACTGCCAGAGAGGTCCTAAACTACTGTGGTAGGGAGCCTAAAGAGGACCTGCAACCTCTCCTGACATGTCTGTTTTAGTAAGAGCTTGCATTTCCCATGTAATAACAATTCTGGAGAATCTATTTTTCTGTAGTGCCATGTAGTGCCATTCCTTTATTATTCCTGTTAGAGTTTATAAATAAATTGCTAGAAGCTTGCAATGGAGGTCCAGGTGGGTGTTAGCAATTTAGGGTGCATGTGACACTGGCTGCCCTGATGGGATAGTTTCAGACTGTGCAGGGACACATGCCCAACTAGTAACACTCATTCTGGACCCACATTGAAAACTTCTAATAATTAATTTGTAGCTTCAAGCAGGAATAATAAAGGAATGGCACAACATAAAGTCATAAAAATAGATACTACAGAATTGCTCTTACATGGGGAAAGCAAGCAGTTACTAAAACAGACACGGAGAGGTGACAGATCCTTTTATAAGTAGGGTGATCACTTCAGTTTTCCTTTAAACCTGGTGGTAGTACTAATTCACTTTATTACAAATTTGGAACCATTTTCATGATGATAGAAGACGCCCCTTACCTTCCCGGTCGGTCTCCTGTCCCCTTTGGACGACACTCCCTTTTATAAAATGGCTGCAAATTGAGGGACATGTAACTTCATCATGCAGAAAAAAATACAAGGATAATACAACACATCTTCCTTCCGAATAAGATGGAGTCGTTATTAAAGTCTTGTTAAAAACACATTTAACAGGCAAGGAGCAAACAAACTCTTAGTTTCAAGCTACTATAAGCGCTTAGCGTTCAAGCACACGAACATTATTTTTATTCAGTTCAATGGGGCCGCAAAAAAACGGAAATGACACCGTATGCATTCTGTTTCCATATGTCCGCAAGTCAGTTCTGGAAAAAAATAGAACATGTCCTGATTTTGTCCGTTTTGCGGACAAGGATAGGCATGGTTACAATTGAACCGCAAAATAAATGTGTACATGAGCCCTTAACCCTTTCAGTACCGAGCCACTTTTCACCTTAAATCCCAGGCCGATTTTTGCAAATCTGACATGTGTTACTTTATGTGGTAATAACTTTAGAACGCTTTTACTTATCCAGGCCATTCTGAGACTGTTTTCTCGTCACATATTGTGCTTCACGACAGTAGTAAATTTGTAGCAAAATATTTCATTTTTATTTATAAAAAATACCAAATTTATAATTTAAAATTTGGAAAAATTAGCAAATTTCAAAATTTCAATTTCTCTACTTTCAAAATACATAGTAATACCTCCAAAATAGTTATTATTTTACATTCCACATATGTATACTTTATGTTGGCATCATTTTATAAACTTTATTTACCCTTGAGGTGTTCCACAAGAATTAAAGGAAAATGGAGGTGAAATTTCAAAATTTCAATTTTTTGGTAGATTATTCACGTTAATAATTTTTTTCTTGCAACACAGCAAGGGTTAACAGCAAACTAAATTTCAATATACATTACTCTGATTCTGCAGTTTACAGAAATACCCCATATGTGGTGGTAAACGTCTCTATGGGTTTGTGTCAGTGATCAGAAGGAAAGGAGCGCCATATGGATTTTGGAGGCAGATTTTGCTAGAATGGTTTTTAGGCACCATTTTGTAATTGAGAGACCCTGACGTACCCCTACAGTGGAAAACCTCAAAAAGTGACACTATTTTGCAAACTACACCCTTTAAAGAATATATTAAGGCGGGTACTGACCACTTTGACCCCCTTTTACGGAATTTGGAAACACTTGACTGTGAAAATGAAAAGTTTCATTTCTTCCAATAAAATGTTGCTGTAGCCCCAAATTTTTCATTTTCACAAGGGGTAACAGGAGAAAAGCACCCCATAATTTGTTACCCATTTTCTCCTGAATACGGCAACACCCCATATGTGGTGGTAAACTGCTGTGGGGGTACATGACAGGACTCAAAACAGAAGGAGCGCCATATGAATTTTGCAGCACAGATTTTGATGGATTGGTTTGCGGAAGCCATTGATTTTAATTTTTTTGAGTTATTGTCTTATGTGGGGGCTCTTTTTTTGCGGGATGAGGTGAAGTTGTCATTGGTGCCATTTTGGGGTACATAAGACTTTTTGATCGCCTGCTATTACACTTTTTGTGAGTCAAGGTGAAAAAAATAGCTGTTTTGACATAGTTTTTAAAAAAAATTTTTTACAGCATTCACCCGAAGGGGCAAATCATGTGATATTTTTATAGAGCAGGTTGTTACGGACGCGGTGATACCCAATATGTCACCTGCTATTACACTTTTTGTGAGGCAAGAGGGAAAAAATGGCTGTTTTGGAATAGTTTTTTTTATTTTTACATTCACCTGGGAGGCCATCTCATGGAATATTTTTATAGAGCAGGTTGTTACGGATGCGGTGATACCCAATATGTCTAATATTTTTATTTTTGTTAAGTTTTACACATTAGATGCATTTTTGAACAGAATAAAATCTTTTTTTTGTGTTGCCATTTTCTGAGAGCCATGTTTTTTTTATTTTTTGTGCGATTGTCTCAGGTAGGTCTCATTTTTTGCGGGACGAGATGACGGTTTGATTGGTACCATTTTGGGATTAATACGTCTTTTTGATCGCTTGGTATTACACTTTTTGTGAGGCAAGGTAATCAGAAAATGACTTTTTTTGCATTGTTTTTATTTTTTACGGCGTTTACCTAGCGGGGTGGGTCATGTGATATTTTTATAGAGCCGGTCGATACACATGCGGCGATACCTAATATGCCTGCTTTTCTTTTTTCCCTATTTTTTACAATTTTTTTTTTCACTTCATTTTGGGAAATGACGCTTTTTTTTTTACTTGAAACTTTTATTTTTTTTGTTAAACTTAATTTTTTTAACTTTTTTTTTTACTTTAATCTTTTGTCCCAGTCTGGGACTTCAACTTTTGGGGGTCTGATCCCCTGCACAATGCATTACAATACTTTAGTATTGTAATGCATTGGCTGCAAGTGTATTACACAGTGTATTACACACTTACAGCTTCCTGCCTGTGAGATCCAGGGGGCTGGATATCACAGGCTTCCGTAGAAGGCAGCCCGATGCCTAAGGAAGGCATCGGGCTGCCTTCCCTGCCATTAGGTCCCCGTCACAGCAGCGCGGGGACCCGATGAGCTCTTCCTCCCAGCGCCGACATGGCACATGCCGTGGTCAGCGCATGTCAGCATGAATTGTCAAAAAAAAAAGTTTTAACCAAGTTGCGCATACGTGCGCCTCATCCCTTTTTTCCCCCTTTTCAGGTTATTGGGGAGCCCCTTGAAAGAGGGTTTTTTAAGGAACCTTTGCTGCTATATTTTTACCCATTTGGATTACAATTTTACCTATGTGGATTACAAATTGCAACTGAGTTTGGGACTCTGTTCCAGTTGTATGACAAGCGTCAGAAGAAAAGAGACTTAAACGTGTCCGTGAGCATACTAGGTAGGTGATATTTAAAATGTTTACATTATACCTATAATGTATTTGCACTATATTGTTTGCACTAATGTTTTTACCTTTCAACAACGTTTTCAAGTATGTTGCCCATTGTGTGTATTTCTTTATAGGTACCACAATGTGTCCTCATATTCACTTTATTGTATGGTGGATGGTTGTACTGTGCACTTAGCCGGATACACAGCACCTTACTTATTCTACCTCAAATATACATACTGCCTCTAAGGGCGATTTCAGATCTGACCATTTACGCTGGATCTGGCCCGGGGTCCGCAAGGTGTCGAAACCTCCTTTTTATGCTGGTTCAGGTGGCGGTGTGTGCCATCGTAAATTGTAATCCTGGCGGTCCATCAGCCAGACTATGTATTTCAGCTGTGCAGCAGAGCTAAATGATGAGGATTGCCTGGATGCCATTTTCGAGTATTCGCTCTGCCTCTGAGGAGTGCACGCCGCGGCCTCTCGTCGTACATGTCTGCGTATTATGTAATCGCGTAGACAATAGTACGCTGAGTATTCGTAAGCTATTTGTACGCTCATGCGTACGTCTTCTAAGAAGTTGCATACATTTTTTAAATGAACGTTCGTTATTAGTGCGCGAATGTTCGCTAATAGCACATAATAACGTATATTTTGTATGCAAATACAACAAATATTGTCGAATATACGAATCTTAGGAAAAGTTTGGCGAATCATTTTTTGAATGATTCGCTCATCTCTAGTGGGGATGTATCAAGAAAGCAGGTCAGACATGTAAGTAGGGGACCGGTTGTGGATGGTCTTATATATAGTTGTTAGTATTTAAAACTGCATTTGTTGGGCAATGGGGAGCCAGTGAAGGGATTGGGGGGGGGGGGCAGAGGAGAGATGAGGGGAGCTGGATTAACCATACTGTACTGTACATCCACTCCATGGAATCCCTGTACACATTGTGTCCTGGTTTGTACATTCCACAGAGCCTCTGCTGACCTATGTCTCCCACCTGACCACCATCCCACCAACACCTCTTTTCATTTTCTCAACTCCTCCTCCCTCACAAATCCCTGCCTTCTAATGTCTTCCCTTGCCACTAAACAAGACCTATCTACTGTCTCATCTAGGCCCTCCACTTTTCTCTTCTGAGCCTCCATAGAGTCCTACCTCCTAATGTCTACCCCTTGCTTCCAACAAAGCCCCTCTCCAACCCTTCTGCAGAACCCCTGTCTAGTTGTTTCTCCATTGCTATTCTTCTGTGCTATTTTCTTTTCCCAGAACCCCACAGAGCTCTATCATCTCCAAAAATTCACAGCCAAGTTACATCACATCCCTGCTGCCCCTTCTGCACCTGTCACTATCCATGCTTCGCACCCAAACCATTATCCCCAATGGAGCCTTACTACTTGGTGTGCCTGTCCCTTCCACCTTGTTTTGCCCTCTTCCCATCAAAATCTCTGTCATTGTGTCTCCCCTGCTCCCACCAGACCTTTTAGCTGTATCGTAAAATTATTTTAGCAGTTCTGACACCATTGTATATTTAGGTTCATCATTCAGTGTTTAATTTTTTGTTGTTAATACATTTTTATAATGATAGGAGCTCTGTTTATTAGTATACAGAGCTCCAAATCCTACTGTATACATAGACACAGAGGCGTAGCTACCAGGGGGAAAAGGGGGGGGGGGGCGACGGCTCCGGGTCCAGTGCTTCTGGGGGGCCCAGCAGGGATGGCCTTAGTACAATCAGGCGAATACAAGTGAGCGCTTCCATTATGGAAGCGCTCACTTGTATGTAGGGACCCCCATCAGACCTCAGATCAGCCCACCCAGCCACATAAGGTTAAAATAAAAACCTTTCTTACCTGTCCTGCGCTGCGGCTGCCCTCCGGTCCGGCACTCCACTCTCTTCCCTGGCCCGCGCACACTATGACCTGACGCTGCATGCATACTGTGCGCGGGCCAGAGAAGAGAGTGGAGCGCCGGACCGGAGGGCAGCTGCAGCCCAGGACAGGTAAGAAAGGTTTTTATTTTAACCTTATGTGGCTGGGTGCGCTGATCTGAGGTCTGATGGGGGCAAATTCTGCTGATCTGAGGTCTGATGTGGGCACATTCTGCTGATCTGAGGTCTGATGGCGGCACATTCTGCTGATCTGAGGTCTGATGGGGGCACATTCTGCTGATCTGAGGTCTGATGGGGGCACATTCTGATGATCTGAGGTCTGATGGGGGCACATTCTGATGATCTGAGGTCTGATGGGTGCACATTCTGATGATCTGAGGTCTGATGGGGGCACAATATGCTGATCTGAGGTCTGATGGGGGCAC
The DNA here is from genome assembly GCA_900303285.1 of Rhinella marina. Classification (NCBI taxonomy): domain Eukaryota; kingdom Metazoa; phylum Chordata; class Amphibia; order Anura; family Bufonidae; genus Rhinella; species Rhinella marina. Next base: position 13,860 of record ONZH01026410.1, on the reverse strand, counting down.
GTTGTGCTGATCTGAGGTCTGATGGGGGCACATTCTGCTGATCTGAGGTCTGACGGGGCACATTCTGATGATCTGAGGTCTGATGGGGGCACAATACGCTGATCTGAGGTCTGATGGGGGCACATTCTGCTGATCTGAGGTCTGATGGGGGCACATTCTGCTGATCTGAGGTCTGATGGGGGCACAATACGCTGATCTGAGGTCTGATGGGGGCAAATTAAGCTGATCTGAGGTCTGATGGGGGCACATTAAGCTGATCTGAGGTCTGATGGGGACAGGGGACTGTTAGTTTACTGATGTAAAAACTGGGGACAGGTTTCCTTTAACATAGGAGTCCCCTTGTTTTTTACTCCTATTACTCCTATATTTTACTGCATTATGTAGTAGAGTATTTAGACTAGGGTATGTAGAAAGTCTTTTGTACTGTACTTAACAGCATAGATGATCTAGCAGTTTATACAGTCATCTTTCTAATACAATATTATAACCACAACTAGTAGTATGTGCCTGTGAAGTTGGAAACGTTTGTTTGGGAAGCCTCTAAGTGGGGGGCCCACTCAAGTATGTTTTGCCCCCCCTGTGCTGAACCTCTAGCTACGCCTCTGCATAGACATACAGGTAAATGATCAATTTCTATCTGTCTGAAGCCACCTCTAGAGGGAACCTACCGCAAACTCTTTTATTATTGTGTTTAATGTATATACAGTATACAGTAAACTCCCTCTATTGGTGGTTCATTAAATAGCAAATTAACATGTTAAAGAAAAACTCCACTTTAATGATTTAAATATGTTTTGTAGATTAAATATCCATAGCTTTTCAAGCCCTCAGAGGACAGGAGACATGACTACATATCTGACTGGTTCAGAGTACATAGCACAGCTCTCAGCAAGCAAAGTAAGAGCTTCACAGAAACCAGTCAACATCATTCAATGGAGCTAACTATGATCTTGCTTGTTCAGGATCCCATTCATCATGACCTCCTAACAGCATGGCAATCTAACGTATAAAGAAAAATTCTACTTTTGCCTGTATAAAGTTTTGATCGTATAAATTAGTACTGTACATACAGATTTGTCCTTCATTACCTTTCCTTTTGGCACAAGATATGCCGAGATGAGTCGCACAAGATGCTTTGAAATGCTCAGTAGAACAATGTAAATGCTTTTTTTTTTCAAACCTGGTCATCTCACAACACATATCTTGGAATATCTCAAGCCAAGAGAAACGGTAAGGAAGGCTACATCTGCTTGTAGTTCTAAAACTTCTACCAAAACAGCAGCAAATGTGTTAATGAGACTGAAGCAATTAAAACCTGCAGTAATTCTGCCAAATAAATCGTATTAGCTGGGTCTTATGAGAGGATTAATGCAGCCTTCCCTGGAGGAGTGGGAAAAAAAGCTGATAAAATCCATCCAATGATAGCTGCTGATGGTAAGGCGAGCCGCGGTCTTCATCTAATTAGGTTACCTTAAATCTTTCCTATAGAATCATTTTTCCGGATCCTGGTGGGAGTTGGCGAGAGATGCTGTGCCAGCAACCCAAACAGTTCTCAGACAGTACACAGCTGACTATTCCTATTACTCAGCTCCCAAGTTGCAGCATCAAAGTCTATCTATGCTTTATAAACTTAAAGGGAATATCCACTTTGTATTATAATGGTTTTTTAAGGTCCTGTATCCTGGGCTGATCAATTACTTAATGTATCTTGATTGTGGTCAGAGCCTAGTTTTTTTCAGATACAGAGCTCCAAATCAACAAAGGCGTGATATTAAACAGTGCAATTCTGTCTGCAGCTGCCACTAGAGGGAGCACAGGAGATTACCGCATACTGTTTTGTCATGGGATTCAATGTATAAAAATTATGCAGGCAGTGGCGGGGGAAGACAGCCAGAACAGCATCTCTAGACAAGGGATTCGGAGCTCCATGACAGAACTGAGCTCTGAGCACTGACTCATGAACATAATGTAAGAACTACAGTGACAACTAACACACAGTAGTAGAAGAGAGGAAGCTAAACATATCACCAGTCAGTTAATAATAACCTCTGTAAATTACAGATCTGATGTCACAGTTTAGTAAATTTCTTTCAGGCTCTGTGATGGTAGGAATTGATGACCTCTGAGTCTGGCCTTTCCAATGTTGGATACAGAAAGGGTAAATTCATTCTTGGTTGAGGGGGATCAATAGAGAAGAGAACATGAAGCAATGAATCACCAGTAACCCTTTTACACAATTAAAAGAACATCAGTGACGCTAAGATAGCTCTGTGCATCTTAATTCAGGTGAATGGACGTCTTAGACAAGCCCTGGGATTTGCCGTAAATAAGATACAGATGTCAATACAAGGATATTTCCTTCATTGTGATACTTCAATGCCTCATTCCACTATATTTTACATGAGGTGAAGGAGATTTATTTTAATGCAGCAGAGTCTGAATTATTGGTAAGCCCTGAGCCAATACCTCAGTTATAATATATTACTGTTCTGTGGCCTCCAAACCTTCTCCATAAGATTCATGTAAGATTTTACTGTTGAAATGGTAAACTTTTTGTCGGCTCCTGTACATAAAAAATTATCAAAATTTTCAAGAAGTGTATAAATAGACAGTCAGACAGCTAGACAGACAGATACACAGACAGACAGTAGATTGAGTGATAGATAGATAGATAGATAGATAGATAGATAGATAGATAGATAGATACTGTTAATAGATAATTGGAGATGAGCAAATCAATTTTAAAATTCAGCCCAAATTTTGCACAACAAAAAATTGTACCAAATTCGAGTTTTGTGTGTTTCGATTTGGGAAGGAGAGAGAAAAAGAGACTTGTTCAGGCAATAAGATCACTGTAGTTTTGGCTTGAATTTATAGGAACCTGTATAGAATCCCACCAACAATTAGGCCTAACTGAAACAGAAATATATATAGATAGATCGATAGGTATGAGATAGAAGAAATGCAAAAAATGTGCAAGGCCTCATTAAGTTGGGCTGAAACGTTGCAGTTGGGGTGAATAAAGCAGGTCCACCACCTGTTCACCTCAGTTTGGACTGCTGCCTCCATTTGTTACCTAGATAGGTAGATATGAGGTAGATAGATAGATATTAGAGATGAGCGAATCTTCAAAGATTCGCTTCGGCAAATAATCAACGAATTTATAAAAAGATTAGTTCTTAATACAAATTTACTCGGTTGAAGTTGCGTTAAAAAATAAACGTTGTTCTGCAAACATTCCTGCACAAATTATGAACATACAGTTTAAGCATTGTTAAAAGTACGCTACTGAACTGAATACGTAAGCATTAGTGTACAAAGTGCATACGAATCCTTAGCGTACCATTGTCTCGTGATTGAGTCATATGCACGCCGCTAGGCCGTGGCGTACAGTCCTCAGAGGAAGTTCATATGAGCTAGAAAAGTAAGGTGCTCACTGCTAGCTATCCGGCTAAGTGCATAATTTACCAAACACCATACAATAAGTGCATAATTGGACACATTGCAGTACTTGAAAAAGAATACACACAATGGGCTAAAGTGCTTGAACGTTGCTGAACCTGTAAAAACATTATTGCTAAAATACTGCAAAGACATAATTATGCAAACATTTTAGGATGCGGTACTCAGCTGACCCAGGTGAAAGGACTGTGGTGGTGGTGGTGGTGGCACTGGCAAGCCAGGAATCAGAGGCTCTGGCTGTGGTTTTTCTCTGAAACGGAGGGTGCCATCTGCTGTTTCTTGTTGGCAGCGCACGCGTCCTTCGGCTTTTGGATCCTCCGGCCAAACTACTGCTGGTGATCCATGGACCAGGGGCTTGGACAGTAATGTTAACCCAGTAGCAAAAGGGCCTTTCAGGGATGCCATGGGGGTATATTCGACCTGATCCCCTACGTATAGGCTGTGACTGGCTTGGGGCAGGTAAGGCCGTTTGACAGACCTGTGGCACACTCCTCTTCGTACTCCTCGCCGTCCTCGTCTGCAAGGAAGCCACTGCCTCTCTCAACCAAAAACCAGATGACGGTTCCTTTGCGACGTTCCAGCGTAGAGTCTCCCGGTCTTGGATGGTCAAGCACTTGGATGACCCAGTCCTCCACCGCTTTCCTATAGTCCCATAGGGTCTGGGCGTGGGCTGTCACGGCTGCAGGCACGATGGGATTCTGCTGCATGGAAGGTGTTCTCCTCCTGGGTGGCGGAGTGGACGCACCAGCCGCCTCCGCCGCACCAGCCGACACGGTGGACACCTCCGGTGACCTCTGGGTCACTTGTGCCGTTCTGATCTATTCGGGCCTCTCTGGTGGTTCTCTCCCCACTTTGGACGTAGTTGGTGCGCCTTGCTGTCACCTTGCTGCCTTGTTGTGTTCACCGCTGGCTTGAACTGGAGAGGAGGGCGGAGTAATGAGGGAGGAGTCTTCATTCCCTATACTTGCAATAGATAGTTCCCGGTGGGCCAGGCTGGTTTTTCCCGCTTCTGAGGGGGGCGTATCTTCACTTTTCAGCTCTTGAGGGGGAGTATCGTCATTTTCCCGCTTCTGGGAGCAAGAAGAATGCGTACGTAGCCTTAGCATACAAAATTTTAAGAACATTTAAGATTCGTACAAGGCGAATCTGAAAAATCCAGATTTGCTTCGGAGTAGGAAATAAGGAGGATTCGTAACGAATATACGAAGCTGCGAATAGATTCGCTCATCTCTAATAGATATGGAACTCTTGGTTGCATATCGGTGAGGCCCTCTAGTAGTGATGGAGGGTAGGGTTTCAGCTTGGGGCATTACCAAGCAATGATAGAGTATAGAGGTACATAATACTCCCATATTCACTTCCCACCTGAATTAGTATACCAGAGAAAACTGTACCACACCCACATGCCAGGGCACATGCAAACAACCACCCCTAGAAGTTTGCATTTTCTTAAAAAAAAAAACATATCTGCCAGCACAGAAAATATTGTTATACAGACATTTAATTTAAAGGACAGTCTGTAATAATGTCCACAAAATTGTATGAAAAAACCCTAAAGATCAAAAAGTTACCAAAAAATGGTACAAATAAATCAAAACAAATAAATATGTTTTAATAGTTGGGTTCACAAAGCAGTTTCAAGTCTCGTTTCCACAGCTGAAACATGTGATTGATATTCCAGTGCGGGTGGGAGGACGACCTTGTGGTGTGAACCTATATTTGTTATTTTGTTTATAAGCAGAGCTGTCACGGCTTTGATCTTTCCGCTCAGCATTAAATGAAGGAACCTGAGTGTGCGGCCCGGCCGCCCCCTGCCTGGCAGAGCTGTCTCATGTTACATGCGCATTAATAAAAAGAAACGCTTACATTACAGCCAGCATGAAAAGCCGATAACCTCTCTGATACATTATTAATAATGGCCAGATTGCAGCAAACTGCATGGCTGTTAACCCTTTCCATGGTCTATCTGCTTACTGGTGCCCTGCTGGACGTCAGATGTTAGCATACTTACTGACATTTGAATTTACAGAGGCAGGGTCATCAGTCATCTCATTATTGTTAGAATATCAGATTTTGTTGTGACTGTGTTTGTTGACTGTCTAATGTGTATGTGGGTGTCCCTCCACAGCAGATATTGGGAGAAAAAGGGAATATTGTTACAAAGAAGACATGGATTTGCTCTATCACTTATATGTCTTTGATCTTCTCCTAAGCATGTTACCAGCTATAAGTTACCCCCTAGATCTTCACCCCTGTACAGGGATCTGGACTTCTTTGCAGGGGAACTATCAGGCCACTACCTCATGAAGTAGCCTCTGTTCAAGTGACTTCTTAACTGTCCTCACATTATGTAGGGGTCTAGGGGCCAGGGAGAGCAGCACTAACATACCATTTGTAGCATCCAACCAGGAGACCAAAGGGCCTGTCCAACTGTAACTCAATTGTTAATTTCCAGTCTAGTGTTGGTACTTGGGGGCTGTGTTTCTATCTTTGTCACTACATGTTTAGTACTACAAGGCTGAAGTTTGGTGGCTAACCTGTTGCTGGTAGAAGATGATTGATGGCCTGCTCAAGAAAGAACCTCTTTTAAATTCATACCTATCAATGGTTTGTGTCTGTTTTTTCCGCTCTGCTTCTTTGAAGTTAGCGGGGATACGATGCATTACCACACAACCTATGGACGGATATGGTGCTACTTTTTAAAGAAAGCAGACAAGTTTTTCTAATACGACTGTATGTAACCCCATTAATTTTGCCTCAGTATATACATATAGTGTACTCACAGTAGCCCGTCAGCTTATGATCATTCCTAGGAACATAGCACATAATATTTCTAACAATTTAACATCACTGCCCGCTTCTGGTTCTGAAGGTTTTCATAAATCACTGACATCTTTATTATATATTGTGTGTAGAATTTCACAGAAAAATATATTTCTCTATTAAATCCCATGATAAAGCACTTGGAGAATTTATTGCTGGGCGCCAATAAAATACAACTTTATCTTAAGGGATGTTCTCATGTTCAGAAATATTTGAAGACACTGGAGATACTCAAAGCTTCGGTGGAACATAATTTGGAATGATCAGTCACTTAGATTGGCTGACAAAGACCTTAGAAGAGCTTCATACTCCATCATGAAAACTTCTTCATTGGTATCTCGGAGTTCTACTTGCTGCTTGACTACTACTTTCTTCTGCTGCTATACTTGTGACCATTGGCTTTCATTATTTTTTCTGTAGCAATAAAATGAGAGTAGGTGGAGCACACTCTGCTTTGGCAGTTATATATTATATGTTGAGTATTTTGATGTAATATATATATATATATATATATATATATATATATATATATTCAGTGGTTTAGTGGTTAAAAAGGATATAAATACAAATAATTATTTAAATTTTATTCACAATATCAATGTTCTGGGCCCAGAGAAAATAAAATTGCATATAAAACACATATAAAACAAGGCTCTAGTAGTAGGCAGAATTGTTGTTAAAAATGTGCAGAGCAAAATGCAGCTGTTCTGTAAATATGTAAAAATATGGAGAAAAATATATAAAATAGTAGTAGAAAAAATAGAAAAAATGGAAAAATTATAAAAAAATAAAGTATATATGCCACTTTAGTGGGTTGTATCCCCAGCTTGTTGTGGTTCTGTATATGGTGCTTCAAAGTTCTTATAATAGTCACTGACTATCAACTGTAATTGTCACCGGGGTGTTAGAAGAATTTTTGCTTTATATCGGCTGGAATTATATCCGCATATAGATGATCCATATATAAGCATTATTATGTTGTTATTTATCAGGTACTTCTAACTTCTAGCCTCTCTGTTCTTTTGAAGTCTCTGCACTCTGTGTTGTGCGCTAGTGTTCTGTGTGCTTCCGATCTGGCAGCACGGAGGAGTTCGGGGTGCGCGCTTTTAGGCGATTGTGCAGCGTCCCCCTTGGCGTCCCACGTAGGTCCCTGCTTCCCTCTGTGTGCGCTCTGTAAGTGATGTTTCGGCAATACTCGAAATCTGTGTGCCGCAATAAGTCTGTAGGATAAACAAGTTTGATCCTAGGTTTGTGTTGTAATTTATCCACTGGCATGCAACAGAACATTTGTTCCACACTGGAAAAACAAGGATCTGATTCTTTTAGTGTTGTAACTAGAGATGAGCGAACGTGCTCGTAACGAGCACTGTACCGCTCGGCTCCCCTGCGCTCGCATGGGCGCAGGCAGCCGCTTCCGTCGGGTGAGGAGGACGGAAGCGGCTGCCTGCGCCCATGCGAGCGCAGGGGAGCCGAGCGGTACAGTGCTCATTACGAGCATGTTCGCTCATCTCTAGTTGTAACGTCACATAGTATGTCATCACGATGCTGGGAGCGTCGGGTCCTGCTGCCTCTGTGCAGAAGTGGATAAGGTCTTTTTTTAACACCTGAAAGGCCCTTTTTTTTTATAGTATACCTGTTTTAACAGCCATTAGACAAGTGCACTCCTATCTATTCGACTATTAAAAACATACTCATTGATATCAATGGGGTCTGCCTGGCTGTAAAACGGACAAAAATTGGACATGTCCTATTTTTTGACAGCTGCTATTCACTGGTCATTAAAAAAGGGCCACTTGAATAGCCCTATAGACTTTAATTGGTTTTGAAAAGCGGTTGTTTTCACTGATTCGTGTCCCTAAATGAAGAGTATAAGTAAAAATTATATATTTGTACCATATTAGCCAGTAAACTGCTGGGACCCGGACCTATATCAAAAACGGAGCGGGGGCGATGTGTCTGGAGGACCCCGGGTTTCCCGGCCACCACCAGGCGCAGCTCCCCGCTGCTCCCATAGAAATGAATGGGAGTGCACAGCGCATGCTCCCATTTATTTCTATGTAGCCGATGGAAATAGCTGAGCCAGCGCTCGGCTATTTTCGGCGGCCCTATAGAAATAAATGGAGGGCGGCTGCACATGCGCAGTGCGCCCTCCATTCATTTCCCCATTCAGTCCCACCACTGGGTCCCACACCTATCAGACAATGTCTAAGATGGGAATAACCCTTTAAAGGCTACTTGGGCCTCTTCACCATCTGACAAAGAGCCCCAAGTAGTCTTGAAAGCTTTCAATTTTTTAATCTTTTCAGTTAGCCATTACAACCACTTTGGAGTTTCAGTATATTTCTCTAATAAGATATATTACAACATTTCTATTTTTACTTGTACATTTGACTTATGTAAGTTGCTTATAATCAGAGTTACAATTCATTAACTTTTAAAAATAGAACAGACATTTTTGATATTTTTGCTGGGAATGTGTCTGTTATGACCATTGAAATGAGCATGTACTACCACTCCCTTGAACGTACTTATGTTAACTCATGTGTACGCGATGTCATTGGCTGCCAGGAAGAAAAATGTAATCGAAAAGTTTGATGAGGTCTGGTGGAGATATGAAAAATGTAAAATACATGAAGGTATTAACAGGAAAAGTTGAAAAGAACAAAAATATAGTAGTTTCACAAATATAATAGATTCCTCTATGTATTTAGAAAAAAAATGAAGTAGGTCCAAATTCACAAAAACCAAAAGAACTTTTAGATGACTCCATAGATCAACGAAAAGAAAAATAAAGAAGCAGAAAGAACAGACAAAAAAGCTTCCGTATTCATGATTTAAAGCTTTAAATTTACTCTTCAGCTTTGCAAAAAAAATCCTTTCAGCTTCGCTTCCACATAGATGTATATTTATGTCTTCTTATCTGTCAGATGAATTAAACATACAGTCCTGTAAGAGCGTAAAATTTATTGCTGCCAGAGGAAGGCCAAAAAAGATCAGACTCAAATCAGACTCAAATAACAAATACCAAAAATGTCACTTGTTTGTTTGTTTGTTTGTTTTTTAAAAAGGGAACAGGAAACAAAGATTTTCTCACTAAAGATTCCTCTTGTTGGCCTAGGTTCTAACTCAGTAATAGACAGTAGACAGAGAAAGAACTAATGAGACTCATCTGAGGATAAACCCAAGGCTGGATTAAGGTTGATGGAGTCTACTGGGAAAGCAGTCTGGTGAGGGCCTGCCCACCTGACCAGTAACATGTAGGAAAGGTTGGTGCACATGGCCCTGGCACTCACCACTTGGAATTAAAGAGACAGCAAAACCAAAGAAATAAATAGGATCACTGGAACAGGAAGGGTTGGGGGAAGAACTAAGCAGTTTCAACATTACACATATAAAAAGTGACTGCAAGGCCCCCTCAATTCTCAGGCCGTAGTAATGTTGTGGTCTTTTGGTTGCAAATAGTAGGGTGTAAATAACAAGAATTGGGAGAAAAAGTATTCTATGGAGCTCAAATGATCTTATATCATATGCAACGACCAACCAGGGAAGCGAAGGGCAGGGAGGAAGGGAATGTTGATTGTTGCTCTGAAAGGGGTTGTAGTACTCACAGTTCACAGTGGCATTCCTCCCTCTGGTGCTCCGTGGACCCATGCAGTGAATGGAAGGTGCATCTTTTCCCTTTGGTGCATTCCTTTGTGCTGAGGCTTCTTATTGATATTTGAGGTGCCACTGGTGTTTGATGGGTGTTTGGCTGGGTGCAAGACAGGAGTGTAGGTGTGGGCAGGGGCAGATTGGCCATAGACATTACAGGGAAATTTCCTGGTGGGCCGATGCCCAGGGGTCTGCCTGAGCCCTCCTCACGGCTTGCCAGCGGAAGTTTTTGGGATGTATTTTGTGCTGTTGGCAGTATTTTGTGATGAACTATGGTATTTGGCTCTGTTGAGGTGGTATAATGTGCCACAATATGGTATTGCCAGCTCTGCCTTCCATCAATATGGACCCGACTACAAAAAGGGGCCACTTTTAGTACTTTTTTCAGGGCCACTTTATGTTCCCAGTCGCCGCTGGGTGGAGTATGGAGGCAATGATCAGGCCCATTAGTTATAATAGTCTCTTTACCCAGTTGATGATGAGAGTAGTAATACAGATAGCATCAAAATCACAATTCAGGGGTATTTCTCAAAGCAGCATTCTCAGTAGTTCTCTCTTTATCTGTTTTTCAGTTTTTCCAGGTAACCATAAGTGTGCTCTACTGAACTTAAAGGGGTTCTCCAGGAATGAAGAAAATGAAAATACTTAAATATTACTTCATTATAAATATATTCCCAAATACCATTCATTAGTTATAATGGCTTGTTTTGTTTTGGGAGCAATTAGGAGAAATAAAATGGCTGCCATCCTATTAGTGCACACAAAACCTGTCCTAATTACAAAGGAGGACAAATTACTTCACAACACTGAGGTAAAGAGCTGCCTCATGCTCCTCTCTGATCTGCTTGTCAGGGATTATGATTAGAGATGAGCGAGCATACTCGTCCGAGCTTGGTGCTCGTTCGAGTATTAGGGTACTCGTAAGTGCTCGCTGCTCGGACGAGTATCTCGCCATACTCGAGGAAATGGCAACTTCCGCATCGTGCTTTTTTGGCGCCTATAAACACAGCTAATCACAAGCCAGGAGACTCTACGGTACACCCAGCATCACGTGGGGCCCTTACATGTCGATAGCAGGGGTTGGCTGGCCTGATCAGGTGACCCTGGAATATACTAGTGACTGGCCGCGGTGCTCGGCTCAGATGCCGTCTGGATGTCGTTAGGGATAGAGCTGCTGCCTTTCAAGGACAGTGTTAGGGCCTGCATTTAGTTCTCTGTTAGGCAGGAATCACCCACAAAGAACCCAACAGCCCTTCTAAGGGCTAGAAGAAATTTTTTTTTTGTCTCCTGGCTTGGCTGGCTGGCTGGCACTAGTAGTGCAGCTATCGCCATATATAACCCTGTTTTTTTTTTATTGTTCTATCTCAGTGATACAAATCCATTGCACACAGCAGTGTGGAACCATTCTGTGTGTCACAGTTCAGCACACTCACTCCAATCCATATATACTGTCCAGGTGACACTTTCTGTACGTCACAGAATACAACCAAGTCATTTGCTACAAATAACCCCCCATAACCTTTAGAAGGGGCAGGAACCTAAAAGAAATGTTGGTACAAAGTCATTTCCAAAATAAAAAATCAAAACAAGGAGGAACATGGCTAAATACAAAAGGATCATATCCTTGCGGGGAATGCGTGACATGTAAATACATGACCCCACTAAAGGAATTTACAAATCCCTCTGATGGTAAGAAATATTCAATACATCAATATATTAATTGTAAATCAACAGATGTTGTATATATAATCAGATGCGGTTGTCCAAAAATCTATGTAGGTAAGACTATCCAGGAACTCAGAAGGCGAATTTCGAAACATTTGAGCAGTGTCACCACAGAGGCTGATACACCGTTTTCTAGACATATTAGAAATAGACATGCGGGTAATGTGGCTCATTTAGAAATATGTGGAATTCAAAAATTAAGAAGAGGACCGAGACAAGGAGACATTGATAGGTGACTCCAACAAGAAGAAACACATTGGATATATAGGCTGCAAAGCCTTAGTCCTAATGGCATTAATGAGGGATTTACATATTCTCCCTTTATTTAAATAGAAACCAATATTCTAAAGTATCCGAGGTAATACTCATTCAAAATTTTAATAAATCATTGGGTAAGTAAAATAAATCCTTAAAAGAAGGTGAAAAGAGCAGTAGGGGGATATACATAAAAAATCATCAAGTGATAAATATTAAAAATAATTATGATATATGTAATACAAATGAGCCTCCTCCTAAGACCACCATAATTTAGCCAAGTATAACCCATAAGATATCTTGGAACAATATATATGAGGGGCCAATAACCAATATGTTACCGGAGCTTACAGAATTTGAGTGCTACAAATGGTGGATAAAGCTATAGCAAATCCATCTGATAATAAAGATACAATAAGGAAACTACCAAAGTACTGATGAGTAATAGTAATTTCCCAAATAACTTTAGGGATTCAACTGCTGGCACTATAATAATGAGTCCATTTGTGACCAACAGACAATCTATAAGAAGCATCGTACGGCAGCCAGAATCTAAGTCTGTAGACATGCGCACCAGAGGAGAAGATTGACCCACAGTAACTAAGTTTTTGCGCATGCGCGAACTACCCGGCAGTTCGGGAGTGACGCGCATAGATGCCGCAGCTGAAGAATGCTACGGTAAGTAATTACTAAGACAGGGGAGTATGCCTGTACGTAGGCAATGACAGGTATGCCCCTCAGAAGGAGTGTATTGGCCTATTGGCAACTGACATCATCAACGGAGGCTTTAAAACAGCGTGACCCCGCCCACTGCTCAATAGACTGCCCTAGCCCCTGAAGACGCCGAATCTATCGGCGAAACATGTCGGGGGGCAGATACTGATTAGGTTTTAGACAGGGCCAGAAGTGAAGCGTGTACTAATAGAGATAGGTAGGTCTCCTATATGTTTATACCATCCTGTGTCAGCGTGTATACACAGGTATTCAGGACGCTAACAAGTACGCAGTATCTAAGCGAACACATGGCTATATCACTGCACTGGCCCTGATAATTTTAATCAATCTTTTCATTCACCTTCACTATGATTCATGTGCAATATTAAAGTATATTTATTAAAAGTTAAGTCTTAAACTAGTTAGGGAGGTGGAGAGTGAAAAAGGCGTTTTGAGACGTAATTACGCCTCATGTTCTGTTCTATTGTTATTAAAACGCTGCACCCTCCATTGAAGGGTCTTTTGGTTGCTACTGGTAACCTTTCTGTGTGTCACAGTTCAGCACACTCGCTCCAATCCGTATATACTGTCCAGGTGACACTTTCTGTACGTCACAGAATACAACCAAGTCATTTGCTACCAATAACATCTACAGCTTGATCCAAAAAACTCTCTGTGCGACATTTGTCTGGGTCGCAGTCTAAATAGACACCGTTAACAGGGTGTGAGTTAGGTCCCCGATAGTTCCTGCACGTCACGTTTCCAAAAAAAACAAAATTTAAAAAAAAATTAGTTTTTTTGTTGTTTTAGCTCAGTGATACAAATCCATTTTACTCAGCTGCGTGTAACCTTTCTGTGTGTCACAGTTCAGCACACTCGCTCCAATCCGTATATACTGTCCAGGTGACACTTTCTGTACGTCACAGAATACAACCAAGTCATTTGCTACCAATAACGTCTACAGCTTGATCCAGAATACTCTCTGTGCGACATTTGTCTGGGTCGCAGTCTAAATAGCCACCGTTAACAGGGTGTGAGTTAGGTCTCCGATAGTTCCTGCACGTCACGTTCCCAAAAAAACAAAATTTAAAAAAAAATTAGTTTTTTTGTTGTTTTAGCTCAGTGATACAAATCCATTTTACTCAGCTGCGTGTAACCTTTCTGTGTGTCACAGTTCAGCACACTCGCTCCAATCCGTATATTCTGTCCACGTGACACTTTCTGTACGTC
>ONZH01026408.1:0-22459 GCA_900303285.1 Rhinella marina | reverse complement strand
AGGAAGTGTTGGCTGTAAGCTTTCAACAGAGCCAGGGAGGGGCATCCAGTGCCACACCTGATATCCTGTCCCAGCCACCGGAGGAAAGTAGCAGTGGTCCTGACTTTGATGATGATGTCGCTGATCGGACGTGGCGCCCTCAAGCAGCATTATCCTCAGCATCATCGGTGGAGGAAATAGAGGTGCCACCGACACAGCAACATCCCACTATTGCAAGCAACCGAGGCACAAGAGGAGAAGAGAAGCTACCAGGCAGAGATCACCCTCTCAAAGCCTTGGTCCTGAGAGGGCACCCTCAGGCAGCAGTGGCAGTCAACAGCCAGCAAGAACCCCCGTGGCTGTCAGCAAACCACGGTCCTCAGTCGTCTGGCAGTTCTTCCGCCTGGGGACAGATAAGCATATTGCTTTGTGCCTGCTGTGCAATGAGAGGGTCAGTCGTGGTAGGGGTGTGAATCTGGGGACAACATCCATGCGAAAGCATATGGAAAGGCAACACCAACAGGCCTGGAAGAACCGTGACCCCAATACCACCTCCTGTCATGATGCACCATACACTGCAGATCCCATCATGCAGCATCCTTTCACTGGAACTCAGGGCTCGTCAGCCTCAGTTGCCAGCAGCAGCACAGTGTCACTGCCATGTACACCGCTAATGAGGCAGCAATCCCTGACTGAGTCCATGGGCAGACGTCAGGTGTATTCCAGCAGCCATCCCATGGCCCAGAAACTGACCGGACACCTGGTTAAGCTGCTGGTGCTTCAGTCCCTGCCCTTCAACCTCGTGGACTCCCATCCTTTCAGGGATTTCATGGCATGTGCACACCCCAGATGGCGAGTCCCCAGCCGCCACTACATCTCTGGAAAAGCTGTCCCATCACTGCACGGTTATGTGCAGAAAAAGGTGGGCGACTCATTGGGACTCTCGGTGTCCAAGAGTGTGCACCTGAGTGCTGATGTCTGGTCCTCAAATTATGGCCAAGGGCAGTACATGTCTGTTACTGCCCATTGGGTCAACATCCTCCCAGAAGACCATCAGGAAGTTGGGCCATTCTTGCCACTGTCACCTCCACGGTGCTTTAGGGGGCCAGCAGCGGGAAGCAGAAGTTCTGCCTCCACCACCTTGCAAACATCCGCCGCTTCTACTGCAGTCCAACCTGCCCCGGTGTCTTACCACCGATGTCAGGCCCGGCGCTCTCAGGCTGTCCTCCATTTGGTGAGCCTGGGTGAAAGGAGACACAGTGGGCAGGAGCTCCTCCGGACCATCAGGGAGGAGGTAGATCAATGGCTGACCCCACGTCAACTAACGGTGGGAAGTGTGGTAGCAGACAATGGGAGGAACATTGTCTCTGCAGTGCAGCAGGGAGGGCTGAGTCATACACCTTGTATGGCACATGTGCTAAACCTCATAGTGCACAGGTTTCTTCGATCATTTCCTGCACTACAAGACCTTATGAGGATGTCACGCAGAGTGTGCAAACACTTCAGCCACTCCTACACTGCAAGGAACACCCTGCTCAGGATCCAGAGACAGCGCTGTCTGCCCCAACATCGACTAATCTGCAACGTGCCAACACGCTGGAATTCTGCCCTCCATATGCTGGACCGCCTGTACGAGCAAAGGTCAGCCGTTACAGACTACCTCATGGGGCAATCAGGCAGCTTCACGCCACACCGCGACTTCCAAGTCACACACTGGCAGATGATGCGTGAAGTCTGCCAATTGTTGATCCCTTTTGAGGACGCAACTTTGTTTGTGAGCAGGAATGACTATGGGATCAACGACATCATCCCACTCGTCCATGTTCTGGAAAGTGCGCTGAAAAGCATCATCAGCGAGGATTCCCAGGCCACCACTCCAAGGCTGAACATCGCCTTGAGCCCAGAGATGGATGAAGTGCAGATGGAGGGTGAGGAGGAGGAAGATGTCCATGCCCAGCCATTCCACACACCGCCACCTGGCTTCTCTGCCTCTCAATCACAGGAGGAGATGGAGGATGAGGTGGTAGAGGAAGCGGAGGAAGACCCCAGCAGACCCTGGAACTATACCGAGGACAGTGGAGAGGAGAGGCGCTCATTGTCCTTGGTGCGGATGGCAAGGTGCCTACGGGAGTGTCTGAGGAGTGACAGCCGGATTGTGGACATCCGCCAGAGGGACCAATACTGGCTGGCCACCCTGGTGGACCCTCGTTTCCGCCGCAAAATGGCTGAATTTTTCCCACCATCAGAGAGGAAGGCAAAACTGGGGTACTACCGGGACCTACTCACCAGACAGCTGGTCTCTACTTACCAGCGAGACCAGCCAGGTTCCCAGACAACATCCGCTCGGGGGGAACCAGCGTGCTCCACTACCACCACGACTAGTGGAGGCGTGAGAAGTCACTACAGCCTCCAAACGCTGATGAGCGATTTCATGCAGCCAGCCGCTGAAGAGGGGACACAACACCGGACTCATGGCGTGGACCAGCATGAGCTCACCCACCAGGTCACTGCCTACCTGGATTGTACCCTGCCCCAAAGTGTCACCAACCCCGTGCAGTACTGGGCAGAGAAACTGGACATTTGGCCTCAACTGGCAGAGTTTTCTTTGGCTCTGTTGTCCTGCCCAGCCAGTAGTGTCGCGTCAGAGGGTGTTCAGTGTGGCGGGTAACATCGTAACACCGCAAAGAACGAGGCTCTCTTGCCACGGTGTTGAGATGATGACTTTTATAAAGATGAATCGTGCCTGGATTACATCGGATTATACCACCCCCCTGCCTGATGTGAATGACTAAGTCATCAGTCACCCGTCTTGCATGGCAATCCATGTGTCCAAGAAAATGACCTTAAGATCCCAAATATGTGCCCAATGTAAAAATCCGTAATTTAACTTATTAAGTAATGTTTCCCCCTTAGACCCAAAATTTAAAAAAAAATCACCTTTAAAATTCCCAACTTAATTCGGATACATTTAAATACACAGAATCCCATCTCCAAATTTAATGCCCATGGTGTGTTGGCCATTTAACATCTCCACACCAGCTTAATGCCTCACACCGGTGCACCGTCCAACCCATACCCCAAGAACAGTACCATCCCTAAAATAATCCCCACGACTATGCTTCACAAAGTGGGGATTTCACCTTTTGTGAACTATAGCCGTGGGGTTCTATCCCTGGCACCCGTGCCAAGGAACACTACTCACCGTTTTGTGAGCGCGTACTAACTGTTCTTGAGGTATTTTGTTGATATCATGAAAGTAGTAAAATCTCGCACCGCAAATCCCGATGGGGTTCTTCTCTGTGCGAATGATTTCACGCCTCTCATGCAGTCACGCGTGGAATAAGGCTGTCTATGGGGTATATATCACGGAGGCTGCTGTCCTTCAGCTGTGATATTAAAAACCTCCACAGTTAGTTACAGCAACGAACCACGGCTGAAAGGCAGGTTAACTTGCCTTATTTACGGGTGCCTTTACAATGGGATGCTTTTTTGTGGTTCTCTGCTGCCTAAAATCCACAGCGCATCGTTGGCTGATTTTATGCCACCTTCCGTACTATGGGGCTGGACGCAAATACCCAGTTCAGCGCAGAACTGCGTATGTCCGGACGGCACCATAGTACTGAACGCCGTTTGGTGAACGGCATAAAAATGCCCTGTGGATTTTAGTCAGCAGACCCGCAGCCCCATGTGAAGGTACCCATAGGGTGAGGTTTTTTGGGAGTGACCAAAGAGAGGGCGGGAAGGTCACTCCCATACCCCATCGGGGGTTTTTCCCCTACCCATTTTAAAAGATAAGTCCAGGCAATTAATTACTTTCTGTGCCCTTATTTGACCCAGAAACTTAGGCCCCATTCACACGACTGTAAGTGAATGGGGCCGTATCTATCCGCAATTTTGCGGATAGATACGGCCCCATTCACTTACGGTCGTGTGAATGGGGCCTTATAAATTGCAAGGACTTATCCTTTAAGCCAGCTGGTGACAGCACTAAAAAAACACAAAAGCATACATCCATTGGGTTGGGCACTGCACTCGGTTAGGACATCAAACTGGTGTAACAAAGATATATATATATATATATATATGTCTTGACAACAGCCATAGGCCCAGATGCAACAGGTTTTACACCAGAGTAGTTGCGTCAATTTGTAAAGCGAGTGCCAGTGAGGTGTCCATTTCATGAAAATTGGACACATATTTTTGGATAATGGAACTGGCATAAAGCCTTTTTGAATCTGTGCCTTTTTAAATGTCCTTTCTTCACCTCATGGATTCTGTGGGTGAGGTTGTCTGTCTATTTCACCGTATCCGTATCCTACTACACTAGCTGTAATGTTAGAGGGGTTTTTTTATGTTGACTGTCCTGTGCTGAACTCAACATCCACCTTTTGTCATGTATAAAAACTGATTTTTACAAGCGTGCATATTCTTAGCTTCCAACTTCAGTTCTCTGTACTAGGCCCTTCTGGGTCCAAAAGAATACTGCTCTTACTAATGCCCCCACCATCAATTGTCTATTTGGAAACATACTGGTTGCAATCAAGTGCTGCCTCCTCCTCCTCCTCAACTTGTCTCTTCTCAACCCTACTGGTTCACCACCAGTCCCTCAAAAATAATGTTTTAGGGTCTGTTCCCCACCAGGCCATCAATCTTAATTTTTCACGGGTGTGACTGATGCCCTCCTTTATGTGTAATAAAAGGTGTATCGGAGTGCCTGTTCCTTGTAATTTTTGGCAGACTTGTCACTTTGTGCATAGGCTTTATGAGTGTATGAGTACCACGACAAGAACAATTGTTCCACAATGTGAATGACGCCCTTCTTTATACCTGTTGTATTGGAGTGCCTGTTCCGCTTAATTTTTGGCAGCACTTGCACTTTACGTACAAGTCAATATATGTTTCATAACAGGATTTCTTCACAGTATGTCAGGAAGGGGTTAAAGGTGTTGAAAAACAAATCCAAAAACATGTTCTGAATAATTTTAGTAGTAATACTACTAATAATAATAATAATATAATAATAATAATAATAATAATAATAATAATAATAATAATAATAATAATAATAATAATAATAATAATAACAATTAGAATTGACCAAAAAAATACAAAACATAAATACAAAAAAAATTAAATAGGCCGTTGACGGCGTGTATCCATCATTTGAAGAAGCTCCTGGTGGTCCAGGTGGAGGCTTCTAATGAGGCGGGAGGCAGCCCGGAGTTTGTCCCCGAATCGCCTCAGGGCTGCCTCTACTTCGAAATCAGTGGGTATATCTGTAGGGATGGAAACAGTTATATAATCAGTATTATCAAGTTAAAAGGGGTTGTCCCACAAAAATTTTCTAAACTTTCATTGCAGCACCTGAATCTGAATACTTTAGCTGTTGCATGTCATTAAATATTTTGTATATCTACTAGAACTGACTCAATTAGTCAGTGAAATGTATTTTTATGGAGCAATTTTTTTTCTTATTTCTTAGACCTGCTCACTGAGAAGGCCGCACATGCTCAGTTTAAATCTTCAACTGCCTCCTGTCCTGGGCTGTGATAGGGAGAGATGGACAGGAGTCTTGACATGCAGCAGAATAGACAATAGTCACACTACCCTTGAGTAAACAGCTTGATGTAGCAGAGTAATTGGGGCAGATCTCTGGATCTATGTGAGGTGCAGGGCTGTTTCTCGCTGTTAAAAAGAGATTGCCAATGTACTATAATATTATGTGATGTATGTCACCTTTTTCTTAAATATTTTTGGTGTAACTCAAATTTCTACTTCTTTCACTACCTTGATTTTAAAATTATTGTGATATGTCGGCTTCACTAACCACTTGGAGAACATAATGTGTACACAGTCTAGTTATCATAACATGTTGGGTGACATGATCCTAGTGCTTGAGAATATTTTACTTATGTGAATTATGGCTTTGTACTTACTAGACACCCATACTGGGTGGTCCTCCCAGGGTCCTGGGGAAAACTGAGCCTCCCTGATGGTTGGAGCTACAAAAGATAAAGCATAAATTTAGATTCTATTTTGAAGACAGAAGTTCCACCAATTACACTTTTGATTTTAGCGGACGCCGAGGAGACTAAGTGAAGGCGTCTATGACTGACGAGCGGTGGTGCATTAAAGGGTTAATGAACTCAGCCTGCAGTAAGGGGAAAAAATGGTTCTGCCCACGGGGTGTTTCTCTTGTGGACACTGTTTCTAATTACCAGCGAGAGGGTGTTTCTTTTAACCCACACCCCTGCGTCCTGGTTGGCTGAGGTGGTGGTAGCGGCTAAGGGGTTAAAAGGATGGCCCTGATAGGGGGACGGCCTCTTTCTCCAGCATCTTCACTGAAAGCTTCCCACCCTCCCTTCCCCATTATTTCATCTTTTTCTGATTCATTTCTGGTTTGTTTCAGTGTTTTACATTGCAAGTCACAGCAGAGGTCGGTTGACGATTTCAGACGGAGAAGAAGGCAGACTTGCCCACAGAACGCTGTGGGGCATAGCGCTTCAATACTCCGGGTTATGGTGTTTATGGTCAACAAGTTGAAGTTTTGGATAAGATAAGAAAATAAAGCTGTGACCGACCCTTACCCAACTTAAGGAGTTGTGTGTTTTATTGGCCGGCTGCGAGGGTGGTTTGGTGGGGGGTTTATAGAGGTCAGTCTCGGCAGTCTACCTACCTTCTACCTCGGGGGCTGTTGAAGTGGCAGGTGGGCTCCTCTGTGGCTGGGGTTGAGGCGGGGTAGAGGGCCCCTGTGGTGCAGCAGCTGTAAAAAAATCATTAAATAATGGCATTTCATTCAACTCAAATGAACAGTTGTAATTGCTGATGTTGATACATGTGAATAGTTTGGGGCTGGATCCCATTCCTAACCACTAGTGCTCTTATATCACTGCTGCTGCACTCCCACATAGCCTGGATTAAAAAGTAATTAAATATGTTTACACTTACTAGAAGTTGATGATACTGTGGGGGCCGTCAGGCCTTGACAGTGACGTCGCTGACGTCGCTCTGCAACATAAATCCGTACACAATTGTTATGATGACCGTTTTTAATACTAACACTGTATACTAATATGAAGATATTATGGGTGAGAGGAGGGCGATATGATGTGGAGTGGGCATTTCAAGTTAAGGGATCATAGAATATCTGGGATGCATATTTGATGGAGGGGGCATTTCTTGGGAGGGTTGAATGAATGAATAAAAGATGTCTGTGTGTCACATTCTGCAGGTACAAACATAACAAATGTAAATACAGCCAGTGTCGGACTGGCCCACCAGAGGACCGGAGGATCCTCCGGTAGGCCCCAAGCCAGGAACCTATAGTCAGGGCCGGATTATTATTGGAGCATTTGGAGCTACTGCTCCAGGCCCCGGCTCCAATGATTTCAAGGGGGGCCCCGCGCCCTGGTGCCGCCCCCCGCTGCCGCATACCTCCCAACCATCCCAGATCCAGCCTCTGGCAGCTGTCTCTGCGTCCATAGGACGTAGAGACAGTTGCCTGTTGCAGGAAGGAGCAGAGAGCCGAAATCGGCTGTCTGCTTCTTCCATCCTCCCTCTTGTCCCCCCTGCAGCTCTCCGTACCTCCCAGGCATGCCTCAGGTCTCAGCGGGGGGCGGGACCGACAGCATAGGCCCCGCCCCCTTCAGACATGAGAAGAAGATCTCCTGCTCTGATGATGCTGGCCCTGCTGCTATGAAAAAGGTAAGTATAATTTTTTTTTAACTTTCTGTACACTGTGTTTATTATCCCTTGACTGTGACATCACTGTGTTTCTTATCCCTTGACTGTGATATCACTGTGTTTATTATCCCTGTACTGTGACATCACTGTGTTTATTATCCCTGGACTGTGACATCACTGTGTTTATTTTCCCTGGACTTTGACATCACTGTGTTTATTATCCCTGTACGGTGACATCACTGTGTTTGTTATCCCTGTACGGTGACATCACTGTGTTTATTATCTCTGTACTGTGACATCACTGTGTGTATTATCCCTGTACTGTGACATCACTGTGTTTATTATCCCTGTACAGTGACATCGCTGTGTGTATTATCCAAGTGCAGGAAGAGGTAAGTGGTCTGTGTTTGTGTGTTTGTTTTCTATTTTTCAGGGTCGTGAATGCAGAGGACTACGTCGGATTCGGTGGACTACGTCGGACCAGCTTTTTTTTTTTTTTTTTTTAATAAAATGGTCAAACAGGGGTCTGGGGGAGTGTTTATTTCAATAAAATGTTTTATACTTGTGTGTGTGTATTTTTTTTTACAATACTACAGTTTTAGTAATTACGGCTATCTACAGACGGCCCTGATTATTAATACTGGGCTTAGTGCTTGCCGGTATGGCAGGCCAGCATTAACCCCAACATCTATTACCTCGGCACCCACCGCCACCAGGGGTGCCGGGAAGAGCCGGGTACCCGCAGGACTGGACCTTCTAAATTGAGGGTCTGGCTCTGGGGCGGCTGCAGGCTGGTACCATTAGGCTGGGAAGGGCCAATAACCGTGTCCCTTCCCACCCTGGTAGTGCCAGGCTGCCACTGCTGGTTGTATCTGCCTGGCGAAGGAAAAAAGGGGGGGACCCCACGCCATTTTTTAGAAAATTATTTAATTATTTTTGTAAAAAAATGGCGTGGCAGCCGCCCCAGAGCCAGACCCTGCTGGTCCGACGTAGTCCACCGAATCCGACGTAGTCCTCTGCATTCACGACCCTGAAAAATAGAAAACAAACACAGACTCTTCCTGCACTGGGATAATACACACAGCGATGTCACTGTACAGGGATAATAAACACAGTGATGTCACCGTACAGGGATAATAAACACAGTGATGTCACAGTACAGGGATAACAAACACAGATATTACTTTATGGTGGGCCCCAAGAATTATTTCCTCTGGTGGGCCCTAGGTACTCCAGTCCGACCGAGAATACAGCACATTCAATGCACTAGTATACCATAGCTCCAGTCCCAACCGTTCCGGATTAGGCTGGACTGTCAGGATTTTAGCGGCTGAGTCGAGGAATGGGTGGCTATGTCCCGTGGTCAGCTGTCTTTGCATCCATAAGAAGCAGAGACGGGTGACAGTAAGCAGAGAGCAGTCCCTTCACCTTCCCCGACGTCCAGTGTAATGTCTCCTTGTGGCTGCCCACATACAGTATAATGTCTTCTCCTTGTGGCCCCAAGTGTTTTTTTCTTCTAAATGGGTATTATTTATTGCAATACATTTCTAAATATCTTTATTGTGGGAATATTTTTGATATCGCCCACTCCAGACACATTAGATGCAGCATGAGCACGTCTTTGAGTCTGTGTGTAGGAGGACGAAGCACTAACTATGAAGGGGCATATATCTAAGGGTACTTTCATAGTAGCGCGAGAGATCCGGTGGGCTGCTACGGCCGGGAACAGCCCAACGGATCTCTCCGGATCCAGCATTTGCCTGACACAAAAAGGAGAACGGCCAACCCCATCAACAATAATGGGTGACGGTGCTGAACCGGCCGCTATCCAGCAAGAACGCCGGGAATTTGCAGGACAAATACCGCGGATCAGCCTGCAGGATCACCACCACATATGTGAAAGTAGCCTAAGGCAAATTACTGTGAAGGGGCACGTATCTGAGAATACCTTCACTTGTTTGAGTGGAGTTAGAGGCGTGGCCTAGCATGAAAGAACATTTCTGCAGCGCACCACGCACGACCACGTTGTCCTTCTATACGGTTTTCATTGTTGGCACTGGTATCAGGGTTGCCAACCAAATTTTTTTTTTTCTGGACAACTTTGGACAACTTATCCCAAAATCACGGACGGTCAACATTTTTTAAGGAAAAATTTGAAAACCATAATGGAGGATAAATATAAAGTAATAAAGGTCTATAGCTCAATATACTGATCAGAACTCATTACCACCATTTACTGTGAGCTGTAAAATGATGATAATTACCACCAAAATAATCTAGTATCACCAGCCTCTAAAAAATCATGGACCCCTATATTTTTTTCACGGACATAGGAAAAAAGTTGCCTATTTTTAGGGACTGTCCAGAAATTTGTGGACGGTTGGCAACCCTGACTGGTATATATACAATACAGTACACTAATTTATTAACATGATTTTACTTTTCAAATATTTTGTTACTTACCCCTTCTTATCGCCTCCCGTATCTCCTTTAGCCACTCTGGGGTTTTTATTTTGAGATCCGACCATCAGCGTTGGATCTGGCCCGGGGTCCGCACAGTCCTACACCTATGTAGGAGGCCTCGGATCACCACCTCTATGACCTCCTTTTTGTGGACATGTTTATGGCGGTGTGGGCCATCATAGTTCTCCCTGTCCATGATACGGACCATGTATTTGAGCTCCTCAGAGCTAAAAGCACCTGCTCGTCTTGCCATCGCTATGCTTCTACGTCGTGCGTGCGTACGTACGTACGAATAGTACGCTAAGGATTTGTACGCTAATACGTACGTATTCCGTTAAGTAGCGTACTTTTAACAACGCTACACTGTATGTTCGTTATTTGAGTAGGAATGTTCGCAGACGCAGTGTATTTGTACGCTAATGCGTACATATTCAGTTAAGTAGCGTACCTTTGACAACGCTACACTGTATGTTCGTTACTTTATTATGAATGTTCGCATTAGCGTACGCATTAGTTTAAATTCTCAAATATGCGTATATTTTGCGTCGCCGTTGTTGAAGTCACTTTGATTTTTTCTACTTTTTTCATTGTAATAGCAACTGCAAGTAAACGAAACTATACCCTACCAGACTCCCATTATTGTTGCAGCAATTATTCAGCCGTTATAGCAAGGTTCGTTTTAGGTTCGGTTCGTACGATTCCGAACTTCAAGAACATTCGCCGAACCGAACCGAACTTTTCAAAAGTTCGCTCATCCCTAGTTTTCATGCAGGATCCACAAAACTCTTAGATTTAATATCTGAAAATCCCAGAATTAGAGTATACTATATGCTTCCCAAAATACATAAGCTAGGGAGATTGATTATTTTAGGTGTAGGAACTCTCACTGAAAAAATTTCAGAATGGACAGAGGGCATCCTCAAACCATTGGTGTAGAACACAACAAGCTGTCTACAGGACGCCACCAACTTATTGAACAAATTGTTAACCATAGGCCCCTCTCCCTAAAGACACCATCTTGACCACCATTTATATGGAATCATTGTATTTAAATATCCCATATGGTTATGGATTAACTGATTGCCAAGTGTACTAGAGGCTAATAGGGCTGTAAAAATGTAGAAGAAGTACTTTTTAGATATGTTAAAATTGTGCACAAGTACAGTACTTGCATATGCATAATAAAATGCTCACCTTTCAATACCTTTGTTAAATTATAGATCTGTTCTGTTGTAATGGAATCTGCTTGCTGTATGCCATTCAATTCTAAAGAGACTGAAAGAGCTATAGCACTTTGCTCAGTTGTTTTCAAATTATTATGCATTTGCATTTAATTTCTTCATTCTTTTTCTTTGTCACTTTTCTTTCTATGCTGTGTGCATGTAGCTTTTGTTATATGCAAAATCTTGTTTTAAGCAAGTGTCTGCAGTCTCTATATACCTTTACTTCCTGGAGTGAATCTGATGAAAGATGTCACAGAAGCTGACAAGTGGTTCTAAAAATTATGCTACTTGACAAGTGACACTTTTTTAAATTCTACTTCCATCTTCTATTCCTTCTCACCATGACACAAAAGGAAACTATAAAAAAGGATACTCAAGGTATTGAGATAAAAAAAAAAAATTGGTTTACTTTGTCATTGTCTATGATGTGGATTTTTTATTTACATTGTTGTCTTTAAAATATTGAGACATACAGTAAAGGTACACTTAAAGGGATTATCTGAGACTAAAAAATGTCCCCCATATGGCCATGCCCCTTACCCTGAATATACCTACCTGTCTCCCGCTCCCTGCACCACTCCTGGTCCTCACAATTTTAGGGAGTATAGTCCACCTTCCCAACTGCCATTGGTCGCTCGCCCGACACTGGATATTTTCATCCGCGCACAGGGAGAAGCAGCAGCAGCGGAGCAGGGAGCCAGGTAAGTATATTCAGTGTGAGGGGCCTGGGCATATGGGGGATATTTTTTAGACTCGGATAACTCCTTTAACGGTGGTCACAAAGTTCAACTTAAAGGGGTTGTCTCACTTCAGTCATTTATCATGTAGACTAAGGTAGCACAAAACACTTACTAATTTATTATGATTGTCTCCTTTGCTGGCTTGATTCATTTTTCCATCTCATTGTAGACTTCTCATTTCATAGTGTGCAAGCACAACCACCGCTGCTGGATTGCAGGGTGGTCGTAACTAGAGATGAGCGAACATGCTCGTCCGAGCTTGGTGCTCGTTCGAGCATTAGGGTATTCGCATATGCTCGCTACTCGGACGAGCATATCGCGATCCTCGAGGAAATGGCAACTTCCTCTTCCTGCATGTTAGCCGCCTTTTTTCAGCCAATCAACATGCAGGAGAGTCTTTGGTACCTCCTAGCATCACGTGGGGCCCCTACAAGTCGATATCAGGGATTGGATGGCCAGATCAGATGACCTGGGAATATAAGAATCTGGTCCCGCGCTACTCGTGTCATACGCCGTCTGCATGAGATTAGGGATAGAGCTGCTGTCTGTCAGGGAGAGTGTTAGGGCCTGAATTTAGTTGTTGGTTAGGCAGGAATCACCCACAAAGAACCCAACAGCCCTTCTAAGGGCTACAAGCAGGTTTTTTTTTTGGTCTCCTCCTGGCTGCTGGCTGGGAGTTGTAGTGCAGCTACCGCCATCTTGGCTGCACACTGTTAGGGCGTGAAATTAGAATCTGGTTAGGCAGGAATCATCCACAAAGAACCCAACGCTCCTTCTAAGGGCTACAACGACATTTTTTTTTGTCCTCCTCTCGGCTGCTGGCTGGGACTTGTAGTGCAGCTATCGCCATTTTGGCTGCACACTGTGCACTGGGGCAGAAAGGGGACAGCACATGGTCCACACAGACCCCAATGAAATTGCCCAAAGACCTTAGCTTGCTGGGATCTGTAGTGCAGTCTAGGGAATACGTTTTGTCACTCAGTTATATAAACTACAGTCCAGTGAACAATTGTGAGGTGTGCGATTCACTTGCCGCAGTCTAGAGAATAATTTTTTTCACTCAATTATATAAACTACAGTCCAGTGAACAATTGTGAGGTGTGTGATAGACTTGCTGCAGTCTAGAGAATAATTTTTTTCACTCAATTATATAAACTACAGTCCAGTGAACAATTGTGAGGTATGCGATACACTAGCCGCAGTCTAGAGAATAATTTTTTTTCACTCAATTATATAAACTACAGTCCAGTGAACAATTGTGAGGTGTGCGATACACTAGCCGCAGTCTAGAGAATACGTTTTTATTCTCAGTTATATAAACTACAGTCCAGTGCAAAATTGAGTGGTTTGCGGTGCAATAGCTGGAGTCTAAAGACTACATTTTTTTGCCTCAGATAGTAATTCTACTGTCTACTGATTACGGTTTGGGCCTCAGATATTAACTCGACAGTTTGGTAAATATACAAAATGTTGAACCCAAGTGCTAAGGGTCGAGGACGAGGGCGTTCAAGTAGTGTAGGGGGCAGAGGCCGTGGTCCTGGGCAGAGTGACACTGTACATGCTGATGAGGGAGCAGTGGAACGCCGCAGAGTTTCGCTCCCTAGCTTCATCTCGCAACTTACTGGGTCACGTGGTACACCACTATTGAAACCACAACAGTGCGAACAGGTGATGACGTGGATAGCGGACTATGCGTCCAGTAATTTATCCACCACCCAGTATTCCACGCAGTCCACCCACGCTAGACAAGGGAGTAGACCTCTGGCTCCTCCAGCAAAACCTCCTTCCCCCCAGCCTGCCCCCCCCCACGGAAAGTATGGATTCAGATCAGGCATACTCACAGGAACTCTTTTCAGGACCCTACCCAGAGACATAAACCACTGCTCAAGACAACCTGAGCAGTTGCTCTGTCCCGATGCCCAAAATTTAGAACTTTCACAGTCTGTGGGTGATGAGAGTGTGGACTTAGTGCAAGTAGTAGTAATGATGATGATGATGAGACACGGTTGTCAGACAGTGACGTTGTTGTCAGGGCAGTAAGTCCGAGGGGGGAGCAGAGTGAGGAATCGGAGGAAGAGCTGGTGGATGATGAGGTGACTGACCCGAGCTGAGTTGGTAGTCCAACTCAAGACAGTGCTTCTGAAGTGGAGGCAAGTGCAGCGCCAGAACAGGTTGGAAGAGGCAGTGGGGTGGCCAGAGGGAGAAGCAGGGCCAGAGCAGGTAGATCAGCAACTGTTTCATGGAGTCAAGCTCCCATGCCGAGGCCTAGATGTTCGCAAGTCTGGAGGTTTTTTAAAGAAAGTGAGGATGACTGACGGACTGTGGTGTGCAACCTGTGCCACACCAGGATCAGCAGAGGAGCCACCACTACCAGACTAACCACTACCAGCATGTGCAGGCATATGAGTGCTAAACACCCAACTCAGTGGAACCAAGGCTGTTCACCACCTGCGGGTCACACCACTGTCCCTTCCCCTGTATCCCATGCTGGCTCGGCGAGTCAACCCCCTGCCCAGGACCCCGGCATGAGCACCTCCCGCCCTACAACCACCCCTTCACCTCCACGATCCTCCACAACCTCCACCAATGTGTCCCAGCGCAGCGTTCAGCTGTCTTTGCAGCAGATATTTGAGCGCAAGCGCAAATACAATTCCAGCCACCCACATGCACAAGCCCTAAATTCCACATCTCCAAATTGTTGAGCCTGGAGATGGTGCCCTATAGACTGGTAGAGACTGAGGCTGTCCGCAACCTGATGGCGGTGGCTGTCCCTCTGTACTTGGTTCCCAGCCGCCACTATTTTTCTCGATGTGCCATCCCAGCCCTACAACAGCACGTGTCAGAGAACATCATCCGTGCCCTGACCAACTTGGTTAGTGATAAGGTCCACCTAACCACGGACACGTGGACAAGTGCTGGCTGGCAGGGACATTATATCTCCCTGATGGCACATTGGGTTAACTTGGTGGAGGCTGGGACCGAGTCTGACCCTGGGGCCGTTCATGTACTGCCCACACCGAGGATTGCGGGGCCTACTCGGTCACGGTTTCTCAGACTTATTATGCCTCTTCCTCCAACCCCTCCTCCTCCTTTTCGCACAGAAACGCTGAGCCAACAGGCAATGTTTCTGAGGGCCAACTGGCGCTCTATACAAACAATGTTTACGGAGGGCCACCTAGAGGCCCTCTCTCCAATAAATTTTTTAGTAGTGTCAAATACAGACACTCAAAAAACTTTACAACAAAATTTTACATGAGGGAGTGTCTCCCCATCTGCCATCATGTTCGGTCAGGCTGTCCGTAGGTACACCACCTCTGTCGTCCGCAGAAGCGGCCACTATGAGGAAGGCAACGGCAAGAACATCCCCTTTTCAATTGAGAACAAGTGGAGACTTGTAGGAGGGAGGATGACACTTTTCTTCGGCAGTGGATTCACCTTCCCCTTTATTATTGCCAGACAACAGTTGGTGAAAAAGTAATTGGCAATGATGAAGAAAATGTAACGGTGCAGTGGACCGTCTGTGAAGCAAACCTATATATTCCCACCATGCCAGCCATGGGTTGTACATAAACTAATAACAGGAAAAACAAAAAAAAATATTTTACAGGAGGGTCAACTACAGACACTCCAAAACAATTTTTTAGGAGGGTCAACTTCGGACACTCCAAAACAAATTTTTAGGAGGCTCACCTACAGACATTTGACTGCAATCTCAGTCTGACCAAGGCATTGGTGGTGTCACTGCCATGCTGTGTCAGGCTAAATTTTTGGGTGCTTCACCTGCCACCTGAGTCTAACTTGGTCACTATGGGTTCACCGCCATGCTGTGTCAGGCTACATTTTTGGGTGGTTCACCTGCTACCTCAATCTAACTTGGTCACTTGTTGATGTCACTACGCTGTCACCATGCTGTGTCAGGCTTATGCCTGCGTCGTGGGGCGGGGGATAGCACAGCAGTGCCAGCATGAGCAGTGGAGTCACCTGCAGGCTGTGATGGACCTTTGTTGCACCTAGTTGGGTGCTTTCCTAACATGTGCCAGCACATGTGCCTTGCCCATCTTGGTCTGGGTCAGCACAATTGCCTTGAGGGTCACCACCAGGCTGTTGCCCAGAATTTGGCATAATGGTATGATTAGGCAGCCTCAGAGGCATCCATGCATGCTGGCCCTGCTGTTTCCTGTCCATTTCCGTGGTGTTTCCATCATTTTCTGAGGTTTCCAGGTTTTCACGCAACCTTCCCTATGCAGAGCCCCGGTCCCCTGCAAAAAATGCTCGAGTCTCCCATTGACTTCAGTGGGGTTTGTTATTAGAAACGAGCACCCGAGCATCCGGAAAAATTTGATTCGAATAACGAGCACCCAAGCATTTTAGTGCTCGCTCATCTCTAGTCGTAACCATGTAAATCGACAGTGTATAATGTGATGGAAAAACAAATCAAATCAGCAAAGGAAAAATGGACAATCAACTTTCTTTACAAGATAAATTCTATTTGCTGAAGTGAGACAACCCCTATTTCAATATTTTAGACAGTATATAGTAAACTATTTAACAGCTATTAACTAATGTTTCTTAATGACTCTAAATCCAACTGACAGCACTCTTTTATTACCATATTAAAAGAACATGGGTCTCAGAAGCTAACCAACTATAATAAGCTATGGTTCATACTGTACTGACTCATTTAGTAATATCAGTCAACCATTACAGTCCAGGTTTCATGCTTGGGTCTGTGCACTTTCACAGGAGGCGCAATCCAGTGACATAATTAATCCTGCTGCATAGAAGAACGCATAAGCCAAGGATAATTTATTGGTCTTTCCTAGGCCCATTGGATCGCAGTGATGTTATTAAGCCTGCTAACAAAGAAAATAAGGGTCAAGATGTGTTTCATTCATCAGAGGAAAGGAGCTAGGTGAGTATTACTGTTTTTTTTGTATTATTATTCACATCCCAGAGGTAGCAGTAATATAAGGGCACAACTAAGGGTGAGCATTACTGTGTGGGTCACTGAGGAGGCATTTTATTGAAAGGGGGCAATAATGGGGAATTATATTGTGTGAGTCCACAAAGGGGACACAACTACTGTATAGTGACACAGGGGCAAAAATATTGTAAAGAGAGTACTAAATGGGTATAACTATTGTGTGGGGGCACCAAGGGGGAGCATTACTGTGTTGCACTAGAGGGGAAAAGCTATAGTGAATGGGCATTAAGGGGGCATAACTACTGTTTGAGGGCTCAAAGGAGACATTACTACTATGTGGGGGCAATAAGGGGGCATTATTAATGTTTAAGGTGCTTAAGGGTCAAAGTAATGTGTAGGGCCCTAAGGGGGCATTAATACTGTGTGTGGAACTAAGGGGACACAACTACTGTGAAGGGGAAATAAGGGGTCATAACTAGAGATGAGCGAACATGCTCGTACGAGCTTGGTGCTCGTTCAAGCATTAGGGTATTCGTACATGCTCGATACTCGGACGAGCATATTGTGATACTTGAGGAAATGCCATCTTCCTCTTCCTGCATGTTAGGCGCTTTTTTCTCAGCCAATCAACATGCAGGAGAGTCTTTGGTACCTCCTAGCATCACGTGGGACCCTACAAGTCGATAGCAGGCATTGGCTGGCCAGATCAGATGACCTGGGAATATAAGAATCTGGTCCCGCGCTGCTTGCCTCAGACGCCGCCTGCATGAGATTAGGGATAGAGCTGCTGTCTGTCAGGGAGATTGCTAGGGCCTCAATTTAGATGTTGGTTAGGCAGGAATCATCCTCAAAGAACCCAACAGCCCTTCTAAGGGCTACAAGCACCTTTTTTTTTGGTCTCCTCCTGGCTGCTGGCTGGGACTTGTAGTGCAGCTATCGCCATCTTGGCTGCACACTGTGCGCAGCGACTGGTGGCAGATAGGGGACAGCACATGGTCCACACAAACCCCAAAGAAATTGCCCAAAGTCCCAGTACTAATGTTTGCTGCTGCTGCTGCTGTACCTTGGCTTGCTGGGATCTGTAGTGCAGTCTAGGGAATACGTATTTTCTCCATTTATATATACTACAGTCCAGTGAACAATTATGTAGCGTGCTGTAAAGTAGTGTCAGTCTAGGGAATACGTTTTTTCTCTCAGTTATATATACTACAGTCCAGTGAAAAATTGAGTGGTTTGCGGTACAATAGCCGCCATTTAAAGACTACGTTTTTTCTCTCAGTTATATATACACTACAGTACAGTGAACAATTCTGTCGTGTGCTGTACAGTACCGTCAGTCTGTACAGAAAATTGAGTAGTTTGCGGTAACATAGCCACAGTCTAAAGATTACGTTTTTTCTCTCAGTCATATATACTACAGTGCAGTGAACAATTCTGTCGTGTGCGGTACACTAGCCGGAGTCTAGAAAATGCGTTTTTTCTCTCAGTCCAGTGAAAGATTGAGTGGTTTGCGGTAAAATAGCCGCAGTCTAAAGACTACGTTTTTTCTCTCTGTTATATATACTACAGTGCAGTGAACAATTCTGTTGTGTGTGGTACACTAGCCGAAGTCTGGAAAATACGTTTTTTCTCTCAGTTATATATACTACAGTCCAGTGAAAAACTGAGTGGTTTGTGGTACAATAGCCGCCATTTAAAGACTACGTTTTTTCTCTCAGTTATATATACACTACAGTACAGTGAACAATTCTGTCGTGTGCTGTACAGTACCGTCAGTCTGTACAGAAAATTGAGTAGTTTGCGGTAACATAGCCGCAGTCTAAAGATTACGTTTTTTCTCTCAGTCATATATACTACAGTGCAGTGAACAATTCTGTCGTGTGCGGTACACTAGCCGGAGTCTAGAAATGCGTTTTTTCTCTCAGTTATATATACTACAGTCCAGTGAAAGATTGAGTGGTTTGCGGTAAAATAGCCGCAGTCTAAAGACTACGTTTTTTCTCTCAGTTATATATACTACAGTGCAGTGAACAATTCTGTCATGTGCGGTAAAGTAGCCGCAGTCTAAAGACTACGTTTTTTTCTCTCAGTTATATATACTACAGTGCAGTGAACAATTCTGTTGAGTGCGGTACACTAGCCAGAGTCTAGAAAATACATTTTTTCTCTCAGTTATATATACTACAGTCCAGTGAACAATTATGTGGTGTGTGGCACAGTAGTCTCAGTCCAGTGGTGACACCAACAAGTGACCAAGTTAGTTGAGGTAGCAGGTGAGCCACCCAAAAATTTACCCTGACACAGCATGGCGGTGAACCCAGAGTGACCAAGTTGACACAGCATGGCGGTGAACCCAGAGTGACCAAGTTAGACTGAGGTAGCAGGTGAAGCACATAAAATTTTACCCTGACACAGCATGATGGTGACACCCCCAATTGACCTAGTTACTTGAGGTAGCAGGTGAGTCACCCAAAATTTACCCTGACACAGCATGGCGGTGACACCACCAATGACTTGGTCAGACTGAGATTGCAGTCAAATGGCTGTAGGTTAGCCTCCCAAAAATTTGTTTTGGAGTATCTGAAGTTGACCCTCCAGAAAAATTATTTTTGAGAGTCTGTAGTTGACCCTCGTGAAAAATAGTTTTTGAGTGTCTGTAGTTGACGCTCCTAAAAAATTTATTGGAGAGAGGGCCTGTAGGTGGCCCTCCGTAAACATTGTTTGTTGAGCTGCTTTCCCCCGGTGGAGATTTGAATTCCGGTGAAATCCAGGCTTTATTCATTTCTATAATCGTCAGCCTGTCAGCGCTGTCAGTTGACAGGCGTGTACGCTTATCAGTGATGATGCCACCAGCTGCACTGAAGACCCGCTCTGACAACACGCAAGCAGGTGGGCAGGCCAGCACCTCCAAGGCGTACAGTTCAGGCCACGTGTCCAGCTTTTTCAACCCAGTAGTGGTATGGTCAGCTAGGTACTCCCTCACCATCTTTCTGAACAGCTGTCCCCTACTCTGCCTAGACTGGGGACGGGTGACATAGTCTTGCTGGGGTGCCATAAAACTTGCAAAGGCATTGGAAAGTGTTCCCCTGCTAGTGCTTGACAAGCTGCCTGCTCGCCTCCTCTCCCCTGCTAGTTGGCCCACAGAACTACATCCTCTGCCGCTAGCAGTGTTAGATGGGAAGGATAGTTCCAGCTTGTACACCAGGACCTGTTGATATTGATTCACTCTCATACTCCTTTCCTCTACAGAAATGAGAGTGGAAAAGTTCTGTTTGTACCGGGGGTCCAGGAGGGTGAAGACCCAGTTATCGGTTTTGGCAAAAATGCTTCTAACAATGCTTCTCTGAGGTTCACAGGAAAGGCAGCCTAACATGAAGTCAGCCATGTGCGCCAGAGTTCCAACACGCAAGAATTCTTTCTCCTCAATAGGCTGACTCTCCATTTCCTCCTCCTCCAACTCCTCCTCTTCAGCCCATTCACACTCAACAGATAAGAAGGAATAAGCATAGGTACCCTCTGCAGTCTTGCCAACAGTCTCCTCCTGTTCCTCCTCATCCTCCTACCCTCCTCCAATACGCGTGAGAAACAGACCTGAGGGAAGTCTGGCTATCAAGCAATGTATCTTCTTCCCCCATCTCCTGTGACAAGCGCAAAGCCTCTGACTTCATGCTGAGCAGTGACTTTTTCAGCAGACAAAGCAGGGGGATGGTGACGCTGATAATGGCGGCATCGCCGCTGACCATCTGTGTTGACTCCTCAAAGTTGCCTGACAGATATCAGACATCCACGTCCACTCCTCATTGTAGACTTGACGAAGCTGACTAACTTGACTACCAGTTCTCGTGGAAGTTGTTATCTGGCAGTCTACAATCGCTCTGCGCTGCTGGTAAACCCTGGATAACATGTGAAATGTGGAATTCCATCGTGTGGGCACATCGCACAACAGTCAGTGAGCTGTCAATTGTAAGCGCCGTTGCACTGCCCTGAGAGTGGCAGCATCTGTGGTTGGCTTGCAGAAATGTGCACAGATGCGTTGCACCTTGGTGAGCAAATCAGACATAATGGGGCAGGTCTTGAGGAACCGCTGAACCACAAGATCGAACACGTGGGCCAGGCAGGTTTTATATGCAGTGTTTATATGGCTTGTTGTTACTTTGGGAAATAGGATTGCTGTATAATGGCACATGGGTTAGTTTGCCGAGTTGCAGAGCCGCCACCAGGTTACGCCCGTTGTCACACACAACCATGCCTGGTTTGAATTTCAGCAGCGCCAGTCAAAGATCGGTCTGCGCCGTGATGCCCTGTAACAGCTCTTGGGCGGTGTGCCTCTTGTCACCTAAGCTCAGCAGTTTCAGCACTGCCTGATGGCGCTTACCCACGGCAGTGGTGCTGCGCCTAGAGCTACCAACTCAAGGTGCCGTGCTCACAGATTGTATTTGAGAGTAGGAGGAGGAGAAGGAGGGGTTGGAGGAAGAGGCATAATAAGTCTGAGAAACCGTGACCGAGGTAGGCCCCGCAATCCTCGGTGTGGGCAGTACATGAGCGGCCCCAGGGTCAGACTCGGTCCCAGCCTCCACCAAGTTAACCCAATGTGCCGTCAGGGAGATATAGTGTCCCTGCCTGCCAGCACTTGTCCATGTGTCCGTGGTTAGGTGGAACTTCTCAGTAACCGCGTTGGTCAGGGCACGGATGATGTTCTCTGACACGTTCTGGTGTAGGGCTGGGACAGCACATTGGGAAAAATAGTGGCGGCCGGTGGACCAAGTACCGAGGGACAGCCAACGCCATCAGGTTGCGGAAAGCCTCAGTCTCTACCAGTATATAGTGCAGCATCTCCAAGCTCATCATTTTGAAAATGTGGACGTTTAGGACTTTTGCATGTGGGAGGGTGGAAATGTATTTGCGATTGCGCTTGCGCTCCAATGTCTGATGCAAAGACAGCTGAACGCTGCGCTGGGACACATTGGTGTAGGGTGTGGAGGATCGTGGAGGTGAAGGGGTGGTTGTAGGGCGGGAGGCACTCGTGCCGGGGTCCTGGGTGGGGGGTTGACTCATAGAGCCAGCATGTGACACAGGGGAAGGAGCAGTGGTGTGACCCACAGAAGGTGAACGGCCTTGGTTCCATTGAGTCTTGTGTTTAGAACTCATATGCCTGCGCATGCTGGTAGCGGTTAGGCTGGTAGTGGTGGATCCCCTGCTGATCCTGGTGTGGCACAGGTTGCACACCACAGTCTGTCGGTTATCCTCACTTTCTTTAAAGAACCTCCAGACTTGCGAACATCTAGGCCTCGGCACGGGAGCTTGACTCCATGAAACAGTTGCTGATCTACTTGCTCTGGCTCTGCTTCTCCCTCTGGCCACCCCACTGCCTCCTCCAACCTGTTCTGGTGCTGCACTTGCCTCCCCCTCAGAAGCACTGTCTTGACTAGGCTTACCAACCCATCTTG
>ONZH01026407.1:0-60392 GCA_900303285.1 Rhinella marina | reverse complement strand
CTTGAATGTCGACAGGAAGATCCTGGCAAAAATTCTGTTCTCTAGATTAGTCTGTTTGTCCAGGCACTGTTGTCAGGCTGTCAGTTCGGCACAGTAAAAGGGCGGAACATCTCTGAGCAGTCATCTCGATAAAGGGAGATGTTTGAGAGATGTAAAGCTCTGAGGTGTGGGAGATATGTTGTAGGTCTGGACCAGGCTAAAGCCTTCGACAGAGTAGACCATGAGTATCTATGGGCCACTTTGTCAAAGTACGGTATTCCGGGACAATTCATTGATTGGCTAAAAACTTTATATTGTGAGGCGAAGAGCTTTCCTCTGATCAATGGTTGGCAAGGTGGCACTTTTGAAGTAGAGGCAGGGGTGAGACAGGGCTGCCCCGTTGAGTCCTCTCCTGTATGTGTTTTGCCTTAGACCCGTTCCTGAGGTCACTGCAGGAGTGTGATTTTCAGGGGGTGCCGGTCCCCCACTGCTTGCCTTTGAAAGTAGTTGCCTATGCGGATGATGTAACTGTGGCGATATCTGAGCCTCGTGAGGTGGAGATGTTGTCTGCAGCCATCAGAAGCTACTCGGAGGCCTCAGGGTCTCTGGTCAACCTTGAGAAGAGTCAAGCTTTCTGGACTTTAAGTTCTGATCCAGACTTTGATCTGCCACAGTTTGTGAAAGCCTCCACCCATATTAAAATCCTTGGGGTCAAATTTGGGAGGGATGATAATGCCAAACTAAATTGGGAAGAAAAGTTGGAATCCGGAAATGCAAAGGTTCAGCGATGGAAGAACTGGAGGCTGACCTATAGAGAAAGGGTTAAAATGTTGAAGACTTACCTGGTCCCTGTCTTCTTGTATGTGTCTGTCATTTTCCCTTTGCCAGAATCTTTCTCGGCTAGGCTCTTCAGCCTGCTCTTCCAACTTTTGTGGGGGAACAGGCTGAACCCAATAAAAAGAGGGATCACCTACCTACAGCGGAGAGAGGGTGGATTGGATATGTTAAATCCAAGGGTGTTCTTTGACTCCATGTTTCTAAAAGTTAATTTTGGTGGCCTGGACTCAGAGAACAGCTCCCTGTGGGTGAATAGTGTCACGGACTGGATATTGCCTTTTGCAGAGTCTTGGGTGCGAGGCGGCAGTCTCAAGAAGGGTCGATTGACTCGTGGCTTCCTCCCCCAGTACCTGGAGTATGCTCTAAAATGCTTGAAAAAATGGGGTATAGAGAAGGTATATTTGGAGACTAGGACCAGGAAGGATCTCTATAACAGGATCTGTAGGTCCTTCTATAACTTACAGCCAGCACTGAGGGACTGCACAACAGCCACATTGCAGGAAAGTCTGAAGTTCCTCAATGGACCGAGGCTTCCTGCAAAGTTTTTTGACATTGCCTGGCTGTCGTTACATGGGAAGCTTTTTGTCCGAGGCAATTTAAAGTTTCTGAGTGTCTCAGATCGCATGTGCCCCCTGGGCTGTCAGCAGGAGGAGACTATGGACCATTTTATAACTGAGTGCTGGGGAGTGCGACAGATATGGAAGGAGATAACCAGCAAGCTAAAAATCCCAAGGCTCCAGTCTCTGACCTACCCGGATATTATATATGGTGTAACATCACAGATAGCTGACATTGACCGGGGGACCATGCATCTGATTATTACCACCATCAAGTACTACCACTGGCATACAAGAACCAGAGTGTCCATCCACAGTGAGCCCTTCAATCATAGGAAAGCCGTAAACCTCATCCTGTCAGAGCTAAGGTGGATCAGATCTATAGAGGTCAGGAAAAAGGGAGAGAATGAAAAATTATGGAGGAATGTATGTTTAGAGTAATTTTGGTTCATGTATCCTGTTTATTTATTCATCTTTTTTCCAACTTATTGTGATGGACTCTTAAGTTAAAATTATTATAACTTTATTTTTTTTAGACGATTAGTCTGATTTCTGTTAAATAATTGTTTGTTCAGTCTGATTCTGAAATGTGTTATTGTATTTTTTTGCTTGTACTTACTATAATAATGTACAAAATATAACTAATAATACTGCCTCCTATGTACAACTATGTAAAGAATATAACTACTATAATATGCTCCTATACAAGAACTACTTTAATACTGCTCCTATGTACAAGAATATAACTTACTATAATACTGCTCCTATGTACAAGAATATGCTATATAATAATTAACTATAATACTGCTCCTATGTAAAAATATACTACTATCATACTGCTCCTATGTACAAGATATAACTACTATAATACTGCCTATGTACAAGAATATAATACTATAATACTGCTCCTATGTACAAGAATATAACTACTATATACTGCTCTATGTACAGAATATAACTACTATATACTGCTCTATGTACAAGAATATACTCTATAATAACTATCTCTATGTACAAGAATATAACTAACTATAATACTGCTCCTATGTACAGAATATAACTACTATAATACTCTCCTATGTACAAGAATTAAATATATATACTGCTCTATGTACAAGAATATAACTACTATAATACTGCCTCCTATGTACAAGAATATAACTACTATAATACTGCTCCTATGTACAGAATATTAAACTACTATAATTACATACTGCTCCTATGTACAAGAATATAACTACTATATACTGCCTCCTATGTACAAGAATATAACTACTATAATACTGCCTCCTATGTACAAGAATATAACTACTATAATACTGCTCCTATGTACAAGAAATATACTACTATAATTCTGCTCCTATGTACAAGAATATAACTACTATAATACTGCTCCTATGTCAGAATATAACTACTATAATTCTGCTCCTATGTACAAGAATATAACTACTATATACTGCTCCTATGTACAAGAATTAACTCATAATACTGCTCCTATGTACAAGAATATAACTACTATAATACTGCTCCTATGTACAAAAATATACTACTATAATACTGCTCCTATGTACAAGAATATAACTCTATAATACTGCTCCTATGTACAAGAATATACTACTATAATACTGCTCCTATGTACAAGAATATAACTACTATAATACTGCCTCCTATGTACAAGAATATAACTACTATAATACTGCCTCCTATGTACAAGAATATAACTACTATAATACTGCTCCTATGTACAAGAATATAACTACTATAATACTGCTCCTATGTACAAGAATATAACTACTATAATACTGCTCCTATGTAAAAATATAACTACTATAATACTGCTCCTATGTACAAGAATATAACTACTATAATACTGCTCATATGTACAAGAATATAACTACTATACATACTGCTCCTATGTACAAGAATATAACTACTATAATACTGCCTCCTATGTACAAGAATATAACTACTATAATACTGCCTCCTATGTACAAGAATATAACTACTATAATACTGCCTCCTATGTACAAGAATATAACTACTATAATACTGCTCCTATGTACAAGAATATAACTACTATAATACTGCTCCTATGTACAAGAATATAACTACTATAATACTGCTCCTATGTACAAGAATATAACTACTATAATACTGCTCCTATGTACAAGAATATAACTACTATAATACTGCTCATATGTACAAGAATATAACTACTATAATACTGCCCTCTTAGCATATGAATATAATTATTTTAATAGTAGTATATAACAAGCTGTGCTGTCTTCCGGGTTCTGGATTAGGTTACGGTAGGTGATGGGACACTTATAGGTATAAATACTCCTTAGACTTGGTGTCCCTCTTTGCGGGATCTTCAGCTTTGTGTAGACAGGGTTTATTTCAGGAGGCTCCATATTTAAATGATCTTCAGTTGTCATCAGTTCACTGTGAATTTTAACAAGGCTCCTGCATGTCTTCTCTTGGTAGAATACATGATAATTCGGATCCATGGAACGTTCCCCCGGAATTAACCTCTGATGATCCAGCATTTCTATAGAAACCGCATGTTCCAGACAATCCAGTGTAGGAGATGTGACGGCTCAGGACAAGGTGTAGGTCTGATGAGTCTCGGATATTCAGTGCCATTGCTCGGGCTTTCTACTACCGTTCTTCATGCGTTATACAATTACTTCCCAGGGTAATCCCTTAATGAGAAGGAACGTGGACCTAGATCTCTCCATATTTGGTTCTGACCGATCCACAATCTGCCTGACAGGTCTACAGCCAGCAAGAGGTGCCACCGACTCCTGTACATCACAAGTTATATAAATGATGGGAAATATAATCACTCGGTTCAGCTCAAATTGCCATGACAACAGGGACGAAAATATTCCAGATTGTTATGATTTCGAAAGTTAACCTTAACTGGATCATCATTCTTGCAGACGAAGCTGGTTCTGCTCCTTCACACCAAACCAGCTCCACTGGAATAGACCTGGGAGGTCCGATGGAGAAGACAAGTGGGAGCCAGGATGAACATGTGGCACCAGAGGAGGTTGATTATGGTACAGCTGGCCACACACCAAACAGTCTTTCATTTTGCTGGTGGGATCATTTGTACGAGGGTTCCTATGGAGGACTTACTGGCCACAATGTGGACGATCATTCTCTTGTGTATGGTAGGCTTTAGAAATCAACCTTATTGGATACGAAGAATATTAAGTGCTTTCTTCTAAAGAAAACCGTAAAAGAAATACAGCCAAGAATGGTCTTCCAATGTGTATAGAGATGCCTTAGACGAGTTTTAAACAATTTATTTGCAAATTATGGTGGAAAATAAGTATTTGGTCAATAAGAAAAGTTCCTCTCAATACTTTGTTATATCTCCTTTGTTGGCAATGACAGAGGTCAGACGTTTTCTGTCTTCACAAGGTTGGCACACACTGTTGTGGTATGTCGGCCCATTCCTCCATGCAGATCTCCTCTAGAGCACTGATGTTTTGGGGCTGTCGCTCGGCAACACGGACTTTCAACTCCCTCCAAAAGTTTTCTATGGGGGTGAGATCTGGAGACTGGCTAGGCCACTCCAGGACCTTGAAATGCTTCTTAAGAAGCCACTCCTTGGTTGCCCTGGCGGTGTGCTTGGGATCATTGTCATGGTGAAAGACCCAGCCACGTTTCATCTTCAATGTCCTTGCTGATGGAAGGAGGTTTGCACCCAAAATCTCACAATACTTGGCCCCATTCATTCTTTCATGTACACGGATCAGTCCTCCTGGTCCCTGTGCAGAGAAACAGCCCCAAAGCATGATGTTGCCCCCCCATGCTTCACAGTAGGTCTGGTGTTCTTTGGATGCAACTCAGCATTCACTCTCCTCCAAACACGACGAGTTGTGTTTCTACCAAACAGTTCTACTTTGGTTTCATCTGACCATATGACATTCTACCAATACTCTTCTGGAACATCCAAATGCTCTCTAGCAAACTTCAGACGGACCCAGATATGTACTGGCTTAAGCAGGGGGACACGTCTGGCACTGCAGGATCTGAGTCCCTGGCGGTGTAGTGTGTTACTGACGGTAGTCTTTGTTACGTTGGTCCCAGCTTTCTGCAGGTCATTCACTAGGTCCCCCCCGTGTGGTTCCGGGATTTTTGCTCACAGTTCTTGTGATCATTTTGACCCCACGGGGTGAGATCTTGCGTGGAGCCCCGGATGGAGGGAGATTATCAGTGGTCTTGACAGTTGATTTCTTCACACCAAGCTGCTTGCCTATTGCAGATTCAGTCTTCCCAGCCTGGTGCAGGTCTACAATGTTGTTTCTGGTGTCCTTCGACAGCTCTTTGGTCTTCACCATAGTGGAGTTTGGAGTGTGACTGTTTGAGGTTGTGGACAGGTGTCTTTTATACTGATGACAAACAGGAGCCATTACTACAGGTAATGAGTGGAGGACAGAGGAGCCTCTTACAGAAGAAGTTACAGGTCTGTGAGAGACAGAAATCTTCTTGTTTGTAGGTGACCAAATACTTATTTTCTACCATAATTTGCAAATAAATTCTTTAAAAATCAGACAATGTACGTATATGACTATATTTCTAAAAGAAGCATGGCTCGCAAGTGAACAGCATTGAGATGGTACAACCCTAGTACGCCTACAATTAGTATGTGGAAATTGCAAATAAATCAAATGTTACCGTTTTTCGCAATAACCTATAAACATCGCAACAAACCAGAAAAATTTGCCAAAGTCTGGGGCCTCTGGTGTGATTCACCACTAACTGTATATTCCGTCCCAAGACGCAGACGGTCCCTATTGTCAGCCCAACAAGATAATACTAGATAACTCCTTTATGGAGTGACAGTTATTGGTCAATATAGGCTTTACTTTATATAAGCGACAGTGATGTGTCAGAGAACCGTATTATTGTGTGTAACGAATTTTGAAAATGTCGACTCTCTTTCTGTATGATTAATGTCATAAGTATGTTTTACTTATGTTGTTCCTTACGTTTGAACAATAAAGAACAATAAAGCAGTTTAAAAAAAAATCAATGTGATTTTCTGGATTTCTCATGTTGTCTCTCATAGTTGAGGTCTACCTATGATGTCAGTTATAGGCCGACCTCATCTTTATAAGTGGGAGAACTTGGACAATTGGTGGCGACTAAATACTTTTCCCCCACTGTATATCTCACCATACAGGCTTCAAGAGGAGCCTCACCAGACAAAGCAACCCCTGGTCATAGACAGGTGCCTGGCAATTGGTCAGGTAGGGAAGGAGCATCAATCCATTGATCCGGGAATGGGATTCAGCCAGTTCCCTCAGGTTCTACAGATCCGGCTGGCAGCTGGAGATGAGATCTTCAATTCCATAGCTTAGCTCCTTAGGCTTTTTAAAAGCTGGGTGGTATGTATATGTGGTGTATTTATGTATGTGTACCATGTATATGGTGTATTTATGTATGTGTACCATGTATATGGTGTATTTATGTATGTGTACCATGTATATGGTGTATTTATGTATGTGTACCATGTATATGGTGTATTTATGTATGTGTACCATGTATATGGTGTATTTATGTATGTGTACCATGTATATGGTGTATTTATGTCTGTGTACCATGTATATGATGTATTTATGTATGTGTACCATGTATATGAGGTGTATTTATGTATGTGTACCATGTATATGAGGTGTATTTATGTATGTGTACCATGTATATGATGTATTTATGTATGTGTATCATGTATATGGTGTATTTATGTATGTGTACCATGTATATGATGTATTTATGTATGTGTACCATGTATATGGTGTATTTATGTATGTGTACCATGTATATGGTGTATTTATGTCTGTGTACCATGTATATGATGTATTTATGTATGTGTACCATGTTTATGAGGTGTATTTATGGATGTGTACCATGTATATGAGGTGTATTTATGTATGTGTACCATGTATATGAGGTATTTATGGTCTGTGTACCATGTATATGGTGTATTTATGTCTGTGTACCATGTATATGATGTATTTATGTATGTGTACCATGTATATGGTGTATTTATGTCTGTGTACCATGTATATGGTGTATTTATGTCTGTGTACCATGTATATGGTGTATTTATGTCTGTGTACCATGTATATGGTGTATTTATGTCTGTGTACCATGTATATGGTGGTATTTATGTATGTGTACATGTATATGGTATTTATTTATGTGTACCATGTTTATGAGTGTATTATGTTGTGTACCATGTTATGGG
This sequence comes from Rhinella marina, assembly GCA_900303285.1. NCBI lineage: Eukaryota > Metazoa > Chordata > Amphibia > Anura > Bufonidae > Rhinella > Rhinella marina. The sequence continues at coordinate 52,754 of ONZH01026407.1, read as the reverse complement.
TATTTATGTATGTGTACATGTATATGTGGTGTATTTATGGATGTGTACCATGTATATGAGGTGTATTTATGGATGTGTACCATGTATATGAGGTATTTATGTCTGTGTACCATGTATATGGTGTATTTATGTATGTGTACCATGTATATGATGTATTTATGTATGTGTACCATGTATATGGTGTATTTATGTCTGTGTACCATGTATATGGTGTATTTATGTCTGTGTACCATGTATATGGTGTATTTATGTCTGTGTACCATGTATATGGTGTATTTATGTCTGTGTACCATGTATATGGTGTATTTATGTCTGTGTACCATGTATATGGTGTATTTATGTCTGTGTACCATGTATATGTGGTGTATTTATGTCTGTGTACCATGTATATGTGGTGTATTTATGTATGTGTACCATGTATATGGTGTATTTATGTATGGTAACCATGTATATGTGGTGTATTTATGTATGTGTACCATGCTATGTGGTGTATTTTATGTATGTGTACCATGTATATGGTGTATTTATGTATGTGTACCATGTATATGGTGTATTTATGTATGTGTACCATGTATATGTGGTGTATTTATGTATGTGTACCATGTATATGGTGTATTTATGTATGTGTACCATGTATAGGTGGTGTATTTATGTATGTGTACCATGTATAGGGTGTATTTATGTATGTGTACCATGTATAGGGTGTATTTATGTATGTGTACCATGTATAGGGTGTATTTAATGTCTGTGTACCATGTATAGGGTGTATTTATATCTGTGTACCATGTATAGGGTGTATTTATGTCTGTGTACCATGTATAGGATGTATTTATGTATGTGTACCATGGTATATGAAGTGTATTTACATGTATGTTGTACCAATGTATATGGGTGTATTTATGTATGTGTACCATGTATATGGATGTATTTATGTAATGTGTACCATGTATGTATGATGTATTTATGTATGTGTACCATGTATATGGTGTTATATGTATGTATGTGTACCATGTATATATGGTGTGTATTTATGTATGTGTACCATGTATATGGTGTATTTATGTATGTGTGTACCATCATGTATATGGTGTATTTATGTATGTGTACCATGTATATGTGTATTATGTACTGTGTACATGTTGTATGGTGTATTATGTATGTGTAATGTATTATATGTGTACCATGTATGTGTATTTATGTATGTGTACCATGTATATGGTGTATTTATGTATGTGTACCATGTATATGTATGTATTTATGTATGTGTACCATGTATATGTGTATTTATGTATGTGTACCATGTATATATGTATGTATGTGTGTGTGTGTGTACCATGTATATGGTGTATTTTATGTGTGTGTACCATGTGTATATGTGTGTATTTATGTATGTGTACCAATGTATATTATGTATTTATGTGTGTGTACGTACCATGTATATGTATATGGTGTATGTTGTATGTGTGTATGTGTACCATGTATATGGTGTATTTATGTATGTGTACCATGTATATGATGTATTTATGTATGTGTACCATGTATATGGTGTATTTATGTGTGTGTACCATATATATTATGTATTTATGTATGTGTACCATGTTTATGGTGTATTTATGTCTGTGTACCATGTGTATATGTGTGTATTTTATGTACCATGTTATGTATGTGTACCATGTATATGGTGTATTTATGTATGTGTACCATGTATGGTGTATATGGTGTATTTTTATGTTGTGTACCATGTATATGGTGTATTTATGTATGTGTACCATGTATATGGTGTATTTTTGTGTATGTGTACCATGTATATGGTGTGTATTTATGTATGTGTACCATGTATATGGTGTATTTATGTATGTGTACCATGTATATATGGTGTATTTATGTATGTGTACCATGTATATGGTGTATTTATGTATGTGTACCATGTATATGGTGTATTATGTGGTGTGTACCATGTTATAAGGTGTATTTTTGTCTGTGTACCATGTATATGTGTATTTATGTATGTGTACCATGTATATGGTGTATTTATGTCTGTGTACCATGTATATGAGGTGATTTATGTATGTGTACCATGTATATGGTGTATTTATGTATGTGTACCATGTATATGGTGTATTTATGTCTGTGTACCATGTATACGGTGTATTTATGTATGTGTACCATGTATATGGTGTATTTATGTATGTGTACCATGTATAGGGTGTATTTATGTATGTGTACCATGTATATGGTGTATTTATGTATGTGTACCATGTATATGGTGTATTTATGTATGTGTACCATGTATAGGGTGTATTTATGTATGTGTACCATGTATATGGTGTATTTATGTATGTGTACCATGTGTATATGGTGTATTTATGTCTGTGTACCATGTATAGGGTGTATTTATGTCTGTGTACCATGTATAGGGTGTATTTATGTCTGTGTACCATGTATAGGGTGTATTTATGTATGTGTACCATGTATAGGGTGTATTTATGTATGTGTACCATGTATAGGGTGTATTTATGTATGTGTACCATGTATAGGGTGTATTTATGTATGTGTACCATGTTTGGTTATTTATTATGTGTAATTATATGGGTATTTATGTATGTGTACCATGTATATGGTGTATTTATGTATGTGTACCATGTATATGGTGTATTTATGTGTGTGTACCATGTATATGGTGTTTATATGTGTGTGTACATGTTATGGTGTATTTATGTGTGTGTACATGTATATGGTGTATTTATGTGTGTGTACCATGTATATGGTGTATTTATGTGTGTGTACCATGTATATGGTGTATTTATGTGTGTGTACCATGTATATGGTGTATTTATGTGTTGTGTACCATGTATATGGTGTATTTATGTGTGTGTACATGTATATGGTGTATTTATGTGGTGTGTACCATGTATATGGTGTATTTATGTATGTGTACCATGTATATGGTGTATTTATGTATGTGTACCATGTAATATTATGTGGTGTACCATGTATATGGTTTGTGTGTACCATGTATATGGTGTATTTATGTGTGTGTACCATGTATATGGTGTATTATTATGTGTACCATGTATATGTGTATTTATGTATGTGTACCATGTATATGGTGTATTTATGTATGTGTACCATGTATATGTGGTGTATTTATGTATGTGTACCATGTATATGGTGTATTTATGTCTGTGTACCATGTATATATGGTGTATTTATGTGTGTGTACCATGTATATATGGTGTATTTATGTGTGTGTACCATGTATATATGGTGTATTTATGTGTGTGTACCATGTATATATGGTGTATTTATGTGTGTGTACCATGTATATATGGTGTATTTATGTCTGTGTAACATGTATATATGGTGTATTTATGTCTGTGTACCATGTATATATGGTGTATTTATGTCTGTGTCCATGTATATATGGTGTATTTATGTATGTGTACCATGTATACGGTGTATTTATGTCTGTATACCATGTATACGGTGTATTTATGTCTGTGTACCATGTATATGGTGTATTTATGTCTGTGTACCATTTATATGGTGTATTTATGTATGTGTACCATGTATATGGTGTATTTATGTCTGTGTACCATTTATATGGTGTATTTATGTATGTGTACCATGTATATATGGTGTATTTATGTATGTGTACCATGTATATGGTGTATTTATGTATGTGTACCATGTATATATGGTGTATTTATGTATGTGTACCATGTATACGGTGTATTTATGTATGTGTACCATGTATACGGTGTATTTATGTATGTGTACCATGTATACGGTGTATTTATGTATGTGTACCATGTATATGGTGTATTTATGTATGTGTACCATGTATAGGGTGTATTTATGTATGTGTACCATGTATAGGGTGTATTTATGTATGTGTACCATGTATAGGGTGTATTTATGTATGTGTACCATGTATAGGGTGTATTTATGTATGTGTACCATGTATAGGGTGTATTTATGTATGTGTACCATGTATATATGGTGTATTTATGTATGTGTACCATGTATATATGGTGTATTTATGTATGTGTACCATGTATATGGTGTATTTATGTATGTGTACCATGTATATGGTGTATTTATGTATGTGTACCATGTATATGGTGTATTTATGTGTGTGTACCATGTATATATGGTGTATTTATGTATGTGTACCATGTATATGGTGTATTTATGTATGTGTACCATGTATATGGTGTATTTATGTCTGTGTACCATGTATATGTGGTGTATTTATGTCTGTGTACCATGTATATGGTGTATTTATGTCTGTGTACCATGTATATGGTGTATTTATGTCTGTGTACCATGTATATGGTGTATTTATGTCTGTGTACCATGTATATGGTGTATTTATGTCTGTGTACCATGTATATATGGTGTATTTATGTCTGTGTACCATGTATATATGGTGTATTTATGTCTGTGTACCATGTATATGGTGTATTTATGTATGTGTACCATGTATATGGTGTATTTATGTGTATGTGTGTTGCAGATATGTGATGTATATGTAAACATGTGTCATGATGCCGCATGTTTTCCAGATGAATCTTTTCTCTTTGATTTCCTCAAAGATTCCTGTTCTATCAAAGTTGTCCTGTAGAAGGAGGAGATTGGGCTATCAGGCGTATCCCTTGTACCTACCTTTTCTACAGGCCTGGGGGCTGCAGGGAATTCTCACCTCTCACTGGAAGCTCAGGACAGGACCTGTGCTCCATCGTGATGACGTTTTGCAGCACTGACTGGAAGCAGCAGGACCTGTGAGACGTCATCACGATGGAGCGCAGGTCCTGAGCTTCCAGTGAGTGTTCCCCACGGCGCCATCAAATGGATGAGCTTTATTTTTTTAATTTTTTTATTTTGAAGAGTGTGGAATTGGGCACTAATAATACTGTGTCCTCTAATGGGGTCATTATTAATACTGGGAGCCACTGATGGTGGAAATAATAATACTAGGGGGCACTAATGGGGACCTTATTAATACTGGGGGCCACTAATGGGGCATTATTAATACTGGGAGCCACTGATGTTGGAAATAATAATACTAGGGGGCACTAATGGGGACCTTATTAATACTGAGGACCACTAATTAGGACCTTATTAATACAGGGGGCCACTAATGGGGCATTATTAATACTGGGGGCCACTAATGGGGCATTATTAATACTGGGGGCCACTAATGGGGCATTATTAATACTGGGGGCCACTAATGGGGCATTATTAATACTGGGGCCACTAATGGGGTCATTATTAATACTGGGAGCCACTGATGGTGGAAATAATAATACTAGGGGGCACTAATGGGGCATTCATTTTACTGGGGACGATTAATGGGGTCCTTATTAATACTGGGAGCCACTAATGGAGTCCTTATAAATACTGAGGACACCTAATTAGGACCTTATTAATACAGGGGGCCACTAATGGGGCATTATTAATACTGGGAGCCACTGATGGTAGAAAAATAATAATGGGGGACACTAATGGGGCCATTAATTTTACTGGGGGCCATTAATGGGGGCATTATTAACACTGGGGGCCACTAATAGAGCATTATTAATACTGGGGGCACTAATGGGGCATTATTAATACTGAGGGCCACTAATGGGGCATTATTAATACTGGGAGCCACTGATGGGGCATTATTAATACTGGGGGTCTTATAAATACTAAGGGCCACTAATGGTGCATTATTAATACTGGGGGCCACTAATAGGGCAGTAATAATACTGGGATGGCACTCATGGGGGCCTCATAAATACTGGAGGCCACTAATGGTGCATTATTAATATTGGGGGCCACTGATGGTAGAAATATAATACTGCGAGGGGGACTAATGGGGACCTTATTAATACTGGGGGCCACTTATAGGGCATTATTAATACTGGGGGCCACTAATGGGGCCTTATTAATACTGGGGCCACTAATGGGGGCTTTATAAATACTGGGGGCCACTAATTGTGCATTATTAATACTGGGGGCCACTAATGGGGCATTATTAATACTGGGGGTCACTGATGATAGAAAAATAATACTGGGGGGCACTAATATATTGATGACCTATCCTGACCATACGTCGTCAGTATAAATGGCAGGACGACCCCTTTAATGCAGCCCTCGGGGGTATGGGGACGTTCTCCCACAATCTCACCAGCAGGAACAGTGTTGAGTAAACTTTCTAACATCGCGGTGAACCTCGTCTAGCCTCCATGGACTCGGGTGACGCAGTGTAGCGGGGGGACCGCATCCACCACAATGTCTCCAGTTTGAAGCCTTCCTCGTTATCTTTTACATACACAAGTCCAGATTTCATATTTTGCATTTTCTCTGAGCTTTTATTTTCACGGTACGTGCGATCTGGATAATGTAATTGAATTTGCTCAGAAACAAAAGCCACGGTAACAATCCAGAAGTGAAGAGGAACCCGGAGTATTTAATGGCATGAAATGCGTCACTTAATGGAGGATTGATTGACAATCCGTCTGAGGGTAGAAGGTAAACAGAGCGGCGCTGCTGCCTCTCCGAATCCCTGTCAGAGCTGATCTATTACAGGAGGGAAGATTGATTCCTTACAGTATGACTGATCCCCAAGTTACACATTAACCCCCATCCTCAATGCCCCCGGAAGAGGGGAGGACGATTAAAGGTTAACCCGGTCACTTTGGGAGGGAGAGGGGCTTTGTACAAGGTGTAAGGAAGATGGATGGCGGCTGATTACAGAATCCATCAAGGGTGTAGAAGACAGGACAGGACAACCAGGCCCATCATCTTCATTCATTAGAGATTACAGGACGGTGCGCGTCTTATACCGCAATATGTAAGGAGTCAGAAATCTGTGGGAATACGGCGTGCTGAGTATTATCTTACAGTCATAAAAGTATAATACTAACAATAAAACCTTAGATTTTTAGAGGTAAAACACGTGCTCTCGTTTTATAGTTTTCTAAAAATAAGTTAAATGAAAACATGTATAATAATAATAATAATAATTTTTATATTTTTTCAAAACTAAAGTTTAATATTTATTAAAAAAAACATAAAAAATCGAATTATTTAGAAAATTCATGTTTCTAAAATGACTGAACTCCCAGGACTTTGTCTGAATGTTCAGATCACGTTTTGATCTTTTTTTTTTTATTAGATTTTTATTTATTTTTTTATTTTTTCGGTGTAGATTTACTTTTATAAATACATTTTTCGTTTCACCTCCAGAAACCTGGGCACAAACCTTATAACATTCCAGATTTCATCCCATTTTTCCCTACATTTCACAGATGACATCATCCCTCTCCGGTGTGCGCACTTTCTTCAGTCTAGGTCACGGCTGAGGTCCCCGGTTTTTATTCCTGTGGCCCTCCCTCCATTGCCCGGTATTTTGGCGCACTTTTAGCGCTATACTTGTTTGGATTGTTTCCTCGCCCCGTCACCTCAGTGGGATCGGACTGATAAAGCGTCAGTAGGGCGATGTACAGGAAGGTTTGTCGTTGACATGGAGGCGTATATATACGTCCTAGCTGGGGGCGGGGCTGTTAGCAGACCGCAGAACATAAAGGGGAATTAATGTATGACAAATCCAGTGCGTTTCCGATAATCTGGAATATTCTGGAGGAATGTGTATATATATATATCTGCATTGTGGACGCCCCTGATGGCTCCTGACGTCCTCACTTCTGATGATCTGCTATGGGACAGTTTTTTTGTCGGATGCCCAATTATCAGCATTTCCAAACCATAAGGTTCCAGTTTAATGGACTTGTACTTGAAGTGTACGATTAGAGGAGAACCTTTAACATCGGGGCGTCAAGCCCTGGTCTACCGCCATATTGTATAGGCCATGGTCTGTCTGTCAGAGACACTTGACCGTAGAGGTCTCCACGCTGAGGCTCCTCGGTCCAGACATGGCTGTAAATCATCAGAGGACTCTTCAGGCACAGACTAAACAACAACTCATCCCATGAACCCCGGGTCCTGACTGGACGGCAGCCATGTTAACCATTTACCAAGGCTCAAAGGAGACGTCTGGTCAGCTGCCACAGACATAGGGTCACCTCCTGCCCTCCGCACCATGACCTTCATCATCAACAGCTCCTATGATAACTTTTTAAAGGGCATTCCTCCATAACATGATCCCCTAGATCTGCACCGGGCCCCTAATCTATACTGGCTCTTCACAACAACCAGTAGTGTGGCCATGTCAGTGTCTGGAGTCCTGAAGGCGCCCCTGTAGGAGCTGTGATGGCGGCCATATTGGTTGTCCGTCCGTCACCATTACTCTCCATGTAGAAGGCCTGGTGATGACACTGAACTACAAACACTCCGCTTTTGTGTGACATGTCCGCCCCTTGTAGCCGGATCAGGGAGACATGGCTTCCTATAAGTAGATTTATGACACCCGTCTGCTCTCGTGTCTCCTGTCACCACCTAGTAATGAATTAATAGGGAGAAGTGTGAGTCCAATCAATGATTACCCGCAGCATTGTACACCGCCATATACTGGCCGGGCTTCATTACCTCCATTAATACATCTGTAAATGAAGTATGAGGAGTCCCGGGCGCCTTCATGATGATGACTGAGCCCTGTGTCTTCAGGTGAGGAATCTCCTCCACGTACAGTATGACGGATCTCCTGAAGTGAAGTATTAACCAGTACAGTATGATGAGCGGAGATCGCTGGGAGGAGGATTAAAGATTAACCCGGCCTCTGTGGTGGGAGAGGGGGCTTTGTATGAGGAGAAGATGGATGGAGGCGGCAGGACCCATCAATGTCGCCATCCTGAATTACTAATCAGCCGGACGTACAGGCGGCGGTTTTACTGTATCATCATGATAACAATATCTGCCCGGTCTGATCGGAGCCTAAGAGAGGACTTTATAGGGACCAGACCAGCAATGTGCGCAGTATAACGGATATCTGTGACATCTTCAGGCGGTGATAGAGCGGTATTTTCTATAATAATTACCTATACCTGTGTCTGGCTCCACCCATTGTGCTCTAAGGAACAAACAGAATTTTGCTGCAGATGTGAAGGTAAAAAGCCTAAAAATAATATATAATACAGAGCAACAGAGTAACAGGCTGGAAGAAGAGGTAAAGCCAATTTTCAAATTTATCCTATTTTAGGACAAAAAATTCCTTCCCGACTCCAATCAGGTTAACTCCTTGGATCAACGACCCCTCTCTAGTAACTATAACCTATAATATTATTACCCTCCAGAAATACATCCAGGCCCCTCCTGATCTCTTATAGTGAACTTACCATCACCACCTCCTCAGGGAGAGAGTTCCATAGTCTCACTGCTCTTACCGTAAAGAATCCCATAGTCTCACTGCTCTTACAGTAAAGAGTCCCATAGTCTCACTGCTCTTACAGTAAAGAATCCCATAGTCTCACTGCTCTTACAGTAAAGAATCCCATAGTCTCACTGCTCTTACAGTAAAGAGTCCCATAGTCTCACTGCTCTTACAGTAAAGAATCCCATAGTCTCACTGCTCTTACAGTAAAGAATTCCATAGTCTCACTGCTCTTACAGTAAAGAGTCCATAGTCTCACTGCTCTTACAGTAAAGAGTCCATAGTCTCACTGCTCTTACAGTAAAGAGTCCATAGTCTCACTGCTCTTACAGTAAAGAATCCATAGTCTCACTGCTCTTACCGTAAAGAGTCCATAGTCTCACTGCTCTTACAGTAAAGAATCCATAGTCTCACTGCTCTTACAGTAAAGAGTCCATAGTCTCACTGCTCTTACAGTAAAGATTCCCATAGTCTCACTGCTCTTACAGTAAAGAGTCCATAGTCTCACTGCTCTTACAGTAAAGAGTCCATAGTCTCACTGCTCTTACAGTAAAGAGTCCATAGTCTCACTGCTCTTACAGTAAAGAGTCCATAGTCTCACTGCTCTTACAGTAAAGAGTCCATAGTCTCACTGCTCTTACAGTAAAGAGTCCATAGTCTCACTGCTCTTACAGTAAAGAATCCCATAGTCTCACTGCTCTTACAGTAAAGAATTCTATAGTCTCACTGCTCTTACAGTAAAGAATCCTATAGTCTCCCTGCTCTTACAGTAAAGAATCCCATAGTCTCACTGCTCTTACAGTAAAGAGTCCCATAGTCTCCCTGCTCTTACAGTAAAGAGTCCCATAGTCTCCCTGCTCTTACAGTAAAGAATCCCATAGTCTCCCTGCTCTTACAGTAAAGAATCCCATAGTCTCCCTGCTCTTACAGTAAAGAGTCCATAGTCTCACTGCTCTTACAGTAAAGAGTCCATAGTCTCCCTGCTCTTACAGTAAAGAATCCCATAGTCTCACTGCTCTTACAGTAAAAAATCCTATAGTCTCCCTGCTCTTACAGTAAGGAGTCTATAGTCTCACTGCTCTTACAGTAAGGAGTCCATAGTCTCACTGCTCTTACAGGAAAGAATCCCATAGTCTCACTGCTCTTACAGTAAAGAGTCCCATAGTCTCCCTGCTCTTACAGTAAAGAATCCCATAGTCTCCCTGCTCTTACAGTAAAGAGTCCCATAGTCTCCCTGCTCTTACAGTAAAGAATCCATAGTCTCCCTGCTCTTACAGTAAAGAATCCCATAGTCTCCCTGCTCTTACAGTAAAGAGTCCATAGTCTCACTGCTCTTACAGTAAAGAATCCCATAGTCTCACTGCTCTTACAGTAAAGAATCCTATAGTCTCCCTGCTCTTACAGTAAAGAATCCCATAGTCTCAATGCTCTTACAGTAAAGAGTCCCATAGTCTCCCTGCTCTTACAGTAAAGAGTCCCATAGTCTCCCTGCTCTTACAGTAAAGAATCCCATAGTCTCCCCGCTCTTACAGTAAAGAGTCCCATAGTCTCCCTGCTCTTACAGTAAAGAATCCCATAGTCTCCCTGCTCTTACAGTAAAGAATCCCATAGTCTCCCTGCTCTTACAGTAAAGAGTCCATAGTCTCACTGCTCTTACAGTAAAGAATCCCATAGTCTCCCTGCTCTTACAGTAAAGAGTCCCATAGTCTCACTGCTCTTACAGTAAAGAGTCCATAGTCTCACTGCTCTTACCGTAAAGAATCCTATAGTCTCACTGCTCTTACAGTAAAGAATCCCATAGTCTCCCTGCTCTTACAGTAAAGAGTCCATAGTCTCACTGCTCTTACAGTAAAGAGTCCATAGTCTCACTGCTCTTACAGTAAAGAATCCCATAGTGTCACTACTCTTACAGTAAAGAATCCTATAGTCTCCCAGCTCTTACTGTAAGGAGTCCATAGTCTCACTGCTCTTACAGTAAAGAGTCCATAGTCTCACTGCTCTTACAGTAAAGAGTCCATAGTCTCACTGCTCTTACAGTAAAGAGTCCATAGTCTCACTGCTCTTACCGTAAAGAATCCCATAGTCTCACTGCTCTTACCGTAAAGAGTCCCATAGTCTCACTGCTCTTACAGTAAAGAGTCCATAGTCTCATTGCTCTTACAGTAAAGAGTCCATAGTCTCATTGCTCTTACAGTAAAGAGTCCATAGTCTCATTGCTCTTACAGTATAGAGTCCATAGTCTCCCTGCTCTTACAGTAAAGAGTCCATAGTCTCACTGCTCTTACAGTAAAGAGTCCATAGTCTCCCTGCTCTTACAGTAAAGAGTCCATAGTCTCCCTGCTCTTACAGTAAAGAGTCCATAGTCTCACTGCTCTTACAGTAAAGAGTCCATAGTCTCCCTGCTCTTACAGTAAAGAGTCCATAGTCTCACTGCTCTTACAGTAAAGAGTCCATAGTCTCATTGCTCTTACAGTAAAGAGTCCATAGTCTCCCTGCTCTTACAGTAAAGAGTCCATAGTCTCACTGCTCTTACAGTAAAGAGTCCATAGTCTCCCTGCTCTTACAGTAAAGAGTCCATAGTCTCACTGCTCTTACAGTAAAGAGTCCATAGTCTCACTGCTCTTACAGTAAAGAATCCTATACCCTCACTGCTCTTCCAGTACAGAGTAGCCTCAGCCTACCCAGATTGGCCTGCAGCAGTGTACATACAATGTATTATAATACAATATAACCTCCATATACAGTGTAACATACAGTAAGAGACCATATACCGCTGCCTGGCTCATCACTGGTCAGACGGTATAATATATGTACTCGCCTCCATGGTTTGGAGGGTCACTATTAGACCACATCATGCAGAGGGTCATGGGAGTCACATTTCGCTTCCTCCGTCATTACTAACATTTACATATCCCTTTAAGACCTTAAAGGAATATCCTGGTTATAGAACGTTATGTCATATCCACAGGATAGGGGATAACTATCAGATTGGCGGGGGTCTTACCGCTGGGACCCTCATCGATCACAAGAATGGGGGCCCAGTACCCCATGGAGCCCCCTGATTGGATGGTACAGCGCTCAGCTATCTCTGGTGCTCCCATAGAAATGAATGGAGAGGTGGGGCACATTTCATGGGGGCCCCATTCTCGTGATTGGTGGGGATCCTCGCGGTTGGACCCCAACCAATCTCCGCAAAAAAAAAAAAAACGGAACAGACACAGAAAGAAAATACATTTGTGTGCATAAGGCCTTATCCTGTTGGAGTCTGTGATAGGTGAGGCGCCCTGTACCTCGTGCCTCTTGGTTATATATGGACAGTATACAGTATATGGCACATCTGACCGCCCCGCACCCCCTCAGTGACCCCCATTATACGCAGTGTCACAGCTCCTATACATTATACCTGGTGCTGCCTGCAGTGGGGGGTGGGGAGAGTTGCCCGGGGCCCCCTGGGGTTTCCATTTTACCAGTGAATAGCCCCCAGCAAGTGGGGCCCGGCTGTAGAGAGATGTAAATGACACAGAGGCCTATTCATCATGAGCACTAATACAGCTGCTGCCTGTCCAAAGGAGAAGAGGCAAAGCTGCTCCCAGGAAGCTCCGGCCCCGTCTGTTTGTGTCCAGGCCGCAGGGGGCCCAACAACATAAGATCAAAGGCTGCAGAGACCTAGTTGATGGGCCTCCGAATCCAGACACAGGGCCTCCACGGAGGTCGTCACCCAGCTTTCCCACAGCTCGGAATGGTGGGGATATATCTGACGTCACTGGACCGAGTCGTGGGAAAGCTGGGTGACTGCGCTGAGCAGGGGGTCATTGCCTCCTCTGGCGGTCATTGCCTCCTCTGGGGGTCAGCACCTCCTCTGGCGGTCATCGCCTCCTCTGGGGGTCATCGCCTCCTCTGGGGGTCATCGCCTCCTCTGGGGTTCAGCGCCTCCTCTGGGGGTCATCGCCTCCTCTGGGGGTCAGTGCCTCCTCTGGGGTTCAGCGCCTCCTCTGGGGGTCAGCGCCTCCTCTGGGGATCAGCGTCTCCTCTGGGGATCAGCGTCTCCTCTGGGGATCAGCGCCTCCTCTGGGGGTCAGCGTCTCCTCTGGGGATCAGCGTCTCCTCTGGGGATCAGCGCCTCCTCTGGGGGTCAGCGTCTCCTCTGGGGGTCAGCGCCTCCTCTGGGGATCAGCGTCTCCTCTGGGGTCAGCGTCTCCTCTGGGGGTCATTGCCTCCTCTGGCGGTCATTGCCTCCTCTGGGGGTCAGCACCTCCTCTGGCGGTCATCGCCTCCTCTGGGGGTCATCGCCTCCTCTGGGGGTCATCGCCTCCTCTGGGGGTCAGTGCCTCCTCTGGGGTTCAGCACCTCCTCTGGGGGTCAGCGTCTCCTCTGGGGGTCATCGCCTCCTCTGGGGGTCAGCGCCTCCTCTGGGGGTCAGCGCCTCCTCTGGGGTTCAGCACCTCCTCTGGGGTCAGCGCCGCCTCTGGGGATCAGCGTCTCCTCTGGGGATCAGCGCCTCCTCTGGGGGTCAGCGTCTCCTCTGGGGGTCAGCGCCTTCTCTGGGGGTCAGCGCCTTCTCTGGGGGTCATCGCCTCCTCTGGGGGTCAGCGCCTCCTCTGGGGATCAGCGCCTCCTCTGGGGGTCAGCGTCTCCTCTGGGGATCAGCGCCTCCTCTGGGGGTCAGCGCCTCCTCTGGGGGTCAGCGCCTCCTCTGGGGATCAGCGCCTCCTCTGGGGGTCATCGCCTCCTCTGCGGGGTCAGCGCCTCCTCTGGGGGTACGCATTCTAAGTAATTCCGAGACTAAATGACCCCATCAGCGGTTAGTGACTCCACCCACTTCCTGTTCTGATACTTTGTTAGGGCTCATGCACACGACCGTATGAAAAAACGGATCCGCAGAAAATACGGATGACGTCCGTGTGCTTTCTGTATTTTGCGGAACGGAACAGCCGGCCTCTAATAGAACGGTCCTATCCTTGTCCGTAATGCGGACAATAATAGAACATGCGAAAATACGGACATACGGAAACGGAATGCACACGGAGTACCTTCCGTTTTTTTTGCGGATCCATTGAAATGAATTGTTCTGCATAGGGCCCTAAAAAAAAACGGAAGGGACACGGAAAGAAAATACGTTTGTGTGCATGAGCCCTAACAATGTATCAGAATTACTTCACAGAGGACTGGATACATTGTAACATCAGTATTGATGAGAATAACGTTCCATTCACTGGCAGCAAGCAGAGATCTTCAAAATGGGGAAGAATTAAAACACAAAGGGGGAAATCTATCATCCATTTTTTTTTAGTGAGGACACAAAGTGAGGGTGCCGCCATCGGCCACGGATTATTCATCATATAACGGCTGAGATCCTCGTCAGCTACGAGCCGGGGTAGATCTCATTCTGGCGCGCGGACTGCCGGAGGAGGCTTGTCATGTATTACATGGCGTAGCACACCCCGGTCCGGATAAATCAGGGCCCAGAGTCCTTTATAAGACGCAGAACTTCTCATTATACAGAGGACGGGGCCGTCACCGCATAGAACTCGTTACCAGCCCCACCGTCCTGAGGTGTCCTCAGCTGGGACTACTGGACAAGTCTCCAGCTATGATGGTCACTGATGACGGCTTTCTCTGCATCCGTCAGTTGTTACATTAGTGATGACGGACCTGTCCAGACCACTCCGCCCGGGGCTGTCAGGACCATGTATCAGTCACCTGCACTGAGGGCAGGAAATAGTTGTGCACAGAGGCCTGGTTACCCATTAACCCCACTGTACAGCCCCCATTGGCAGGCAGATGGATTGGAGAGCGGGGGTTAACTATTAACCAGGTCACCAGGAAAGAGCTGCAGCTGGACAGCTTCTTACCTAGTCAAGAGCCCCACCTGGTGGAGATGGGAGGAACTACACACGACTCTATCACATACTCCTATCCTCTAGTACAGGGGCCCATCATCTCCCACAGTCCTGAATGTCATAGGCGCTCAGTCCCAGTGTTCATACTGCTACAGTTCAGGAGCCTGGGAAAGCTGGGTGATGAGCTGAACCCCTTCAGGACCAGACCATCTTCTGTTTTCCCTGCCTTCTCAGAGTCATAACTTTTTTATTGTTCCGGCTTGTTTTTTCTGGGACAGGTTGTACTTTCTAATGGCTTCATTTTCTATTGCATACAATGTAACAGGAAGCTGAAAAAAAATCCAAATATAATTGGAAAAACGATGTAAAACTGACCCGTATCCTTCATTTTATGAGCGCGATTACAGCGATACCACGTTTATATTGCTTTTCTTGTGTTTTAAATCTGAAAAAAATAAAAACTCAAAATATTTTTTTCTTTTCATCGCCATATTCTGGCCCTGATAAGTTTTTTAGAGTTACACCTATAGAGCTGTTTGTTGTCTCATTTGTGTGCGGAGATCTGTACTTTTCAGTGATACCATTTTGGGGTGTGTATGACTTTTAGATCACTTTTTATTACATTTCTGGGGGGATGTAAATGGAAGAAAAATGGCAAATTATGACAATTTATATTTTTTTTCCTGCTGCGCTATTCACTGTATAAATAAATATTTTTATATTTTAATAGTGCGGGTTTTCAGATACGGCAATGTGATTTTTCTTTATTTTTTTATTTTCATTTTGGGAAAAGGGTGCTGATTAGAATTTTTATATATTTTATTTTTTATAAAGGGTGCTGATTAGAATTTTATTTTATATATTTTATTTTTTATAAAGGGTGCTGATTAGAATTTTATTTTATATATTTTATTTTTTATAAAGGGTGATTAGAATTTTGATATTTTTTTTTAACATTTTTTAAAATTTTATCTTTAATAACTTTTTTAATTTTTTTTTATATTTTTACAAACTTTTTTAAAATTTATCTTTAATAACTTTTTTTAATGTTTTTATTTTTATATTTTGTACAAACTTTTCTTACAAAATTTTTTTTATCTTAACTGTAACGATTTTTTATGTCTTTTTTACTTCTTTTTTTTACAAAGGGTGGTGATTAGAATTTTTAGTGTCTGTATAGTGTCTGTATTTTACACAGCATGTTCTGTACACAGATGTCCTGTGATTAGAATTTCTTATATACACAGCATGCACTTCTGCCTCTTCTGTTCAGTGTCTGTATCAGTCTGCAGCAGCATTCACTATATTCCAGTGCACTGCTGCCACCTGCAGGTCCTGTATCAGGCAGCATCATACCATCTGCGTCAGGCAGGCTGCTATACACAGCACTGGTATATCTGTACACAGCATCAGCTTCCTGTACACAGCATGTCCTGCTGCCCTCTTCTGGTCAGTGTCTGCAACAGCTGTCACAGCAGTGTGGTCTGAGCACAGGTCTGTACACAGCACTCTCTCTGGTTCAGTGTCTGTACACAGCACAGTGTCTGGTTCAGCTGCTGCCCTTCTTTCTCTTACACAGCAGTGTCTGTACAGCAGTTCATGTCTGTCCTGCTGCCCTCTTCTGGTTCAGGTCTGTACCACAGCAGGTGTCTGTACACAGCATCAGTGTCTGTACACAGCATGCCCTCTTCTGTCAGTGTCTGTAACAGCATGTCCCTCTTCTGTTCAGTGTTCAGTGTCTGTCACACACAGCATGTCTGTCTGGTTCAGTGTCTGCCTCTTCTGTTCAGTGTCTGTACAGAGCATGTCCTGCTGCTGCTCCTCTAGTTCAGTGTCTGTACACAGCATGTCTTCCTGCTGCCCTCTTCTGGTTCAGTGTTCATGTCCTGCTGTCCTCTGATCTGTCAGTGTCACACAGCATGTCCTGCTGCCCTCTTCTGTCTGTCATGCCCTCTTCTGGTTCAGTGTCTGTACACAGCATCATGTCCTGCTGCCCTCTTCTGGTTCAGTGTCTGTACACAGCATGTCCTGTCTGTACACAGCACCTCTTCTGGTTCAGTGTCTGTACACAGCATGTCCTGCTGTCCTCTTCTGGTTCAGTGTCTGTACACAGCATTCTGGTTCAGTGTCTGTACAGCATGTCCTGCTGCCCTCTTCGTTGTGTCTGTACACAGCCTCTTCTGTCAGTGTCCTCTTCTGTACACAGCATGTCCTGCCTGTCCTCTTCTTCTGTTCAGTGTCTGTACACACAGCATGTCCTGCTGCTGCCTCTTCTGGTTCAGTGTCTGTACACAGCATGTCCTGCTACACAGCATGTCCTGCTGCCCTCTTCTGGTTCAGTGTCTGTCAGTGTCTGTCTGGTTCACACAGCAGTTCTGCCTCTTCTGGTTCAGTGTCTGTACACAGCATGTCCTGCTGCCCTCTTCTCAGTGTTCAGTGTCTGTACACAGCATGTCCTGCTGCCCTCTTCTGGTTCAGTGTCTGCACACAGCATGTCCTGCTGCCCTCTTCTGGTTCAGTGTCTGTAGCATGTCCTGCTGCCCTCTTCTGGTTCAGTGTCTGACACAGCATGTCCTGCTGTCAGTGTCTGCTACACAGCATGTCCTGCCCTCTTCTGGTTACACAGCAGTGTCTGTACACACAGCATGTCCTGCTGTCCCCTTCTTCTGGCTTCAGTGTCTGTACACAGCATGTCCTGCTGCCTCTTCTGTGTTCAGCTGCCCTCTTCTGTTCAGTGTCTGCACACAGCATGTCCTGCTGCCCTCTCTTCAGTGTCTGTACACAGCATGTCCTGCCCTCTTCTGGTTCAGTTCTGTACACAGCAGTGTCTGCAGCAGTGTCTGTCAGCATGTCCTGCCCTCTTCTGGTTCAGTGTCTGTGCACACAGCATGTCCTGCTGCCCTCTTCTGGTTCAGTGTCTGTACACAGCATGTCCTGCTGCCTCTTCTGGTTCAGTGTCTGCACACAGCATGTCCTGCTGTCCTCTTCTGGTTCAGTGTCTGTACACAGCATGTCCTGCTGCCCTCTTCGGTTCAGGTTCAGTGTTCTGCAGTGTCTGTACACAGCATGTCCTGCTGCTGTCCTCTTCTGGTCTTCAGTGTTCTGTCAGCACAGCATGTCCTGCTGCCCTCTTCTGGTTCAGTGTCTGTACACAGCATGTCCTGCTGCTGCCCTCTTCTGGTTCAGTGTCTGTACACAGCAGCATGTCCTGCTGCCCTCTTCTGGTTCAGTGTCTGTACACAGCACCTGCTGCTGTCTGTCTGTACACACAGCATTGTCCTGCTGCCCTCTTCTCAGTGTTACACAGCATGTCCTGCTGCCCTCTTCTGTCTGTACACAGCATGTCCTGCTGCCCTCTCTGGTTCTGTCTGCACACAGCATGTCCTGTGCCCTCTTCTGGTTCAGTGTCTACACAGCATGTCCTGCTGCCTCTTCTCAGGTTCTTACACAGCAGTGTCTGTACACACACAGTTCATGTCCTGCTGCCCTCTTCTGGTTGCACACAGCAGTGTCTGTCACACACAGCATGTCCTGCTGCTCCTCTTCTGTTCAGTGTCTGTACACACAGTTCATGTCCTGCTGCTCCTCTTCTGGTCTCAGCCCTCTTCTGTTCTGTCTGTACACAGCATGTCCTGCTGCCCTCTTCTGGTTCAGTGTCTGTACACAGCATGTCCTGCTGCTGCCCTCTTCTGGTTCAGTGTCTGTACACAGCATGTCCTGCTGCCTCTCTTCTGTCTGTCAGTGTCTGCACACAGCATGTCCTGCTGCCCTCTTCTGGTTCAGTGTCTGCACACAGCAGTTCATGTCCTGCTGCCCTCTCTCTGGTTCAGTGTCTGCACACAGCATGTCCTGCTGCCCTCTTCTGGTTCAGTGTCTGTACACAGCATGTCCTGCTGCCCTCTTCTGGTTCAGTGTCTGTACACAGCATGTCCTGCTGCCCTCTTCTGGTTCAGTGTCTGTACACAGCAGCAGCATGTCCTGCTGCCCCTCTTCTGTGTCACCCTCTTCTGGTCAGTGTCACACAGCATGTCCTGCTGCCCTCTTCTGGTTCAGTGTCTGTACACAGCATGTCCTGCTGCCCTCTTCTGGTTCAGTGTCTGTACACAGCATGTTCCTGCATGTCCTGCTGCCCTCTTCTGTGTTCAGCTGTCTGTCACACACAGCATGTCCTGCTGCCCTCTTCTGGTTCAGTGTCTGTACACAGCATGTCCTGCTGCCCTCTTCTGGTTCAGTGTCTGTACACAGCATGTCCTGCTGCCCTCTTCTGGTTCAGTGTCTGTACACAGCATGTCCTGCTGCCCTCTTCTGGTTCAGTGTCTGTCACACAGCATGTCCTGCTGCCCTCTTCTGGTTGTGTTACACAGCAGTGTCTGTACACAGCATGTCCTGCTGCCCTCTTCTGGTTCAGTGTCTGTACACAGCATGTCCTGCTGCCCTCTTCTGGTTCAGTGTCTGTACACAGCATGTCCTGCTGCCCTCTTCTGGTTCAGTGTCTGTGCACAGTGCACACAGCATGTCCTGCTGCCCTCTTCTGGTTCATGTCCCTGCCCTCTTCTGTTCAGTGTCTGCACACAGCATGTCCTGCTGCCTCTTCTGGTTCAGTGTCTGTAACAGCATGTCCTGCTGCCTTCTCTTCGTTCAGTGTCTGTACACAGCATGCCCTCTTCTGGTTCAGTGTCTGTACACAGCATGTCCTGCTGCCCTCTTCTGGTTCAGTGTCTGTACACAGCATGTCCTGCTGCCTCTCTTCTGTCTGTCAGTGGTCTGTACACAGCATGTCCTGCTGCCCTCTTCTGGTTCAGTGTCTGTCACACACAGCATGTCCTGCTGCCCTCTTCTGGTTCAGTGTCTGTACACAGCATGTCCTGTCTACACAGCATGCCCTCTTCTGGTTCAGTGTCTTACACAGCATGTCCTGCTGCCCTCTTCTCAGTGTCTGTACACAGCATGTCCTGCTGTTCTGTCACACACAGCATGTTCAGTCTGCATGTCCCTGCCTCTTCTCAGGTCTGCACACAGCAGTGTTCTGTCACACAGCATGTCCTGCTGCCCTCTCTCTGTCTGCTGCTGTCTTCAGTGTCTGTACACACACACTGGTTCATGTCAGCATGTCCTGCTGTCCTCTTCTGGTTCAGTGTCTGTACACACAGCATGTCCTGTCCTGCTGCCCTCTTCTGCTGTTCTGGTTCAGTGTCTGCACACAGCATGTCCTGCTGCCCTCTTGTTCTGGTTCAGTGTCTGTACACAGCATGTCCTGCTGCCTCTTCTGGTTCAGTGTCTGCGCATACAAGGGCTGCCAACCAGGGGCGATCGAGTCCTGGTGTTTAGGAATGCCGAGCGGTAAGTTGTGGTCCTAATAGTTTTGTGTCACGGTGCTCCTACCTGAATACTGTAGCTCCCCGAGGTTAGGCTCAACAGGAACTAAGCAGTTGTAGTTGTAGTTGTAAGTAGAGTGCAGACATTGCCCCTTTTATAATGGAGGTTCCCCGACACCTCTGGGAGGTCACAGATTGCACCAGCGAACCTCGTTCACTTCTATCACAAGTGCAGCTGCTGCATGAACCAAACTACCAAACCTATAGATCAGGACCAGACTGCCTGCTGAATACAGACCCCCAAACCATTCTCAGGTCTCCACGAGAACTGGTAAGTAAGATTTACTTACAGGTAGTACAAGAAGTGGCCGACGGAACATTTACTGACAGGAGAAACGTTTAGGTGTTACTTTTAGGTGTCCTCACTGCGGGCACACAGGGTACGTAATGCGGGGTGAAGGTCTCATGTTCTGTGATTTAACCTTTTTCTCCATGTGCTGTGTCATCCGGCGGCCGGAGATGAACGCAGCGCACAACGAGCCATCCGATTATTAATCCGCAGTCTCTTAGTCATCATTAACTGATTTCTCCAGGAGAACATTAATCAGAACAACTATGACCCATTAGTGCTTGTTCCGGAGATGTCCACTGACCTATGTGCAGTGCGAGCGGTGGAGGCCTCATCACCGAACAGCCCCTCATCCATTGTGTGGCCCCGTACAGTAAGGGATAAACCAAACCATAACACACCTGTGGTTCTCCACCTGATGTACAGTACGCTTCCCCCTCTCTTAAAGGGCTAGCACATGTGCACCCTAATTCACAATTGCTGGTCACCTTTGGGTACTTAAGGCACCTTCCCCTAGTTTGCTAATTCCTGCAAAGGTGTGCTGTGTCCATTTTTCTGCCTTTGTACCGACTTCTGCCGATTTCCCGGATACTGACTTTCCACTACCTGACCTGTGCCTGACCTCTGTATTGACTCTTCGCTGTCTGCACTGAACTCCCACTGCTCCTGACTACAGTTTTGCCTGATCTTTCCTTGCTCAGACTTTTTGGCTACTTTCTGGAACGTCTTTGAGGAGCCTGGCCACATGACTTCTGCAGCTTCTTCACTTCTGTGTTTCTGAGGATAGACTCGCTGTTCTCTGAGGATAGACTCACTGTTCTCTGAGGATAGACTCACTGTTCTCTGAGGATAGACTCACCGTTCTCTGAGGATAGACTCACTGTTCTCTGAGGATAGACTCACTGTTCTCTGTGGATAGACTCACGGTTCTCTGAGGATAGACTCACGGTTCTCTTAGGATAGACTCACGGTTCTCTTAGGATAGACTCACTGTTCTCTGAGGATTGATTTACTGTTCTCTGAGGATAGACTCACTGTTCTCTGAGGATAGACTCACTGTTCTCTGAGGATAGACTCACTGTTCTCTGTGGATAGTCTCACCGTTCTCTGAGGATAGACTCACTGTTCTCTGTGGATAGACTCACTGTTCTCTGAGGATAGACTCACGGTTCTCTAAAGATAGACTCACGGTTCTCTTAGGATAGACTCACTGTTCTCTGAGGATTGATTTACTGTTCTCTGAGGATAGACTCACTGTTCTCTGAGGATAGACTCACTGTTCTCTGAGGATAGACTCACTGTTCTCTGAGGATAGACTCACTGTTCTCTGAGGATAGACTCACTGTTCTCTGATGATAGACTCAATGTTCTCTGAGGATTGATTTACTGTTCTCTGAGGATTGATTTACTGTTCTCTGAGGATAGACTCACTGTTCTCTGTCGATAGACTCACTGTTCTCTGAGGATAGACTCAATGTTCTCTGAGGATAGATTCACTGTTCTCTGTGGATAGACTCACTGTTCTCTGAGGATAGACTCAATGTTCTCTTAGGATAGATTCACTGTTCTCTGAGGATAGATTCACTGTTCTCTGAGGATAGACTCACTGTTCTCTGAGGATAGGCTCACTGTTCTCTGAGGATTAATTTACTGTTCTCTGAGGGTAGACTCATTGTTCTCTGAGGATTGATTTACTGTTCTCTGTGGATAGACTCACTGTTCTCTGAGGATAGACTCACGGTTCTCTTAGGATAGATTCACTGTTCTCTGAGGATAGATTCACTGTTCTCTGAGGATAGACTCACTGTTCTCTGAGGATAGACTCACTGTTCTCTGAGGATTGATTTACTGTTCTCTGAGGATAGACTCACTGTTCTCTGAGGATTGATTTACTGTTCTCTGAGGATAGACTCATTGTTCTCTGAGGATTGATTTACTGTTCTCTGTGGATAGACTCACTGTTCTCTGAGGATAGACTCACTGTTCTCTGTGGATAGACTCACGGTTCTCTTAGGATAGATTCACTGTTCTCTGAGGATAGATTCACTGTTCTCTGAGGATAGACTCACTGTTCTCTGAGGATAGAATCACTGTTCTCTGAGGATTGATTTACTGTTCTCTGAGGATAGACTCGTTCTCTGAGGATTGATTTCAAGGATTGATTTACTGTTCTCTTAGGATAGATTCACTGTTCTCTGAGGATAGATTCACTGTTCTCTGAGGATTGACTCACTGTTCTCTGAGGATAGACTCATTGTTCTCTGTGGATAGTCTCACTGTTCTCTGAGGATAGACTCACTGTTCTCTGAGGACAGACTCACTGTTCTCTGAGGATAGACTCACTGTTCTCTGTGGATAGACTCACTGTTCTCTGAGGATAGACTCACTGTTCTCTGTGGATAGACTCACTGTTCTCTGAGGATAGACTCACTGTTCGCTGTGGATAGACTCACTGTTCTCTGAGGATAGACTCACTGTTCTCTGTGGATAGACTCACTGTTCTCTTAGGATAGATTCACTGTTCTCTGAGGATAGATTCACTGTTCTCTGAGGAAAGACTCACTGTTCTTTGAGGATAGATTCACTGTTCTCTGAGGATAGACTCATTGTTCTCTGAGGATAGACTCACTGTTCTCTGAGGATAGACTCACTGTTCTCTGAGGATAGACTCACGGTTCTCTTAGGATTGATTCACTGTTCTCTTAGGATAGATTCACTCTTCTCTGAGGATAGATTCACTGTTCTCTGAGGATAGACTCATTGTTCTCTGAGGATAGACTCACTGTTCTCTAAGGATAGACTCATTGTTCTCTGTGGATAGTCTCACTGTTCTCTGAGGATAGACTCACTGTTCTCTGGGGACAGACTCACTGTTCTCTGTGGATAGACTCACTGTTCTCTGTGGATAGACTCACTGTTCTCTGAGGATAGACTCACTGTTCTCTGTGGATAGACTCACTGTTCTCTGAGGATAGTCTCACTGTTCTATGAGGATAGACTCACTGTTCTCTGAGGATAGATTCACTGTTCTCTGAGGATAGATTCACTATTCTCTGAGGATAGACACACATTCACCTCAGAACTATCATGGAACAATGAGGCCCTGGTGGCTGTTTTCTGGGAGGGTCTGGCAGGGCATTGAGTATGAGTTATCAGGTTGTGACTCACGTTCCACACGATCCAATAATGTGATAGCATCCGGTTTACTGAACAGGCCTTCCTGGATCCCGGTTTGGTAGATAACTTCCTGCACCAGGCCTTGGTGACCCAGTACTGTATACCCACTGAGCGCTGGGGAAGTCCTTGGTGGTGGCGTCTGTTACCGGAGTGCCTCTCCCATAATGCATTTAGTATGCCACTGGTAGGACTTCTGCACTCCAAAGATCACCTTCTATGACCTGCCCGAATATGTCACAGACTTCATCTCCCTGTGATGGGACAAGGAGGAGATTCTTCAGTGTCACAGTGCCTGACTGTTGTGCTTTCAGTCCACCTACTGTGCGGGGTCTGCCCTCCGACTATGCCAGCTACGTAGATGTCTTTGAAAAGAGTGAGGCTGAGACTCTGCCACTACATTGGCCCTATGACCACATAGCCGAATCTATCCTCTGAAACTATGACATGAGGCCATGTCAGACTACGTTAGGCAGAAGTCCTTTTCTCCAGCAGGTTTCTTCTCAGTCAAGAAATAGGTCGACTCCCTTTGGCTCTGTATCGGTTACCATGGTGTATAGAAAATCACTGTAAAAGACTCTGTAAAAGCCCTTTGCCACTAATCCCTGAGTTCTTTGATAGACTCTGTGGACTAACTGATCCAGATATGAGAGGTTTGTGAGAGGAAGACCGTGACCTTATGGATACCTCGTCGTGCTCTGTGACCTTGGTAAGGCTCCTGTGGTTCTTCATTGATGTCTTTCATGATCTCATCTATGTCTATGCAGTGGTCTATTTGGATGACATCTTGGTCTTCTTTTCTGATCTGACTGTACGCAGCGTCCTCCAGAGAGCAGGTTGTATGTGAAGTTTGAATGGTACAAATCCTCTTTAGGCTTCTTGGGTTATATAATCTCTCGTTGTGATATTGGACTGGATCCCCAGAGGTTGGAGGCCCCGTCCTACATCCCATGCGGTGGTTGGCTTTGCCAATTATCACAATTTATCTTTCATTTTCCCACCCTCTCGGCCCCTATCTCCGCACTCACAAAGAGCTAAAGGCCTGAGGCAGAATCCACGTTCCAGGCTCTCGAGCAGGCTTTAAAGGGTTTCTGTTACCAGTTTTTTCGGTATTCATCAGGCTGACATTAGAGATGTGCTAATGTCACCTGATTCCAAATATATATCTGTTCTATTTACTGGTGCCCCCATTTTTATATAAAATGAACTTTTATTTTATGCTAATAAGGCCTCTAGGTGCAAGGGGCGTTACCCCTGCTCCTAGAGGCTCTGTTGATTGACAGGACCTGGCAGAGAAGAAACACTCCATTCACCATAGCTTGCAAGGATCTTCAATGATGTCATGACCATGTGATCAGTCACATGGTTAGGATCACACAAACAGCCTGTCTCCTCCTAAACCATGTGACTGATCACATGGTCATGACATCTTTGAAAGGGTAACACCAGGTGACCGGAGCAGGCGAACTTAATGCAGCGCTGCGTACGCAGCACTTCGAACTAATACCTACTGAGGAAACATTCGACAGTGAAGACTGAGAAATTGAGCCGTTCCAATTCATTTACATCTCAATCCATCTACAGTCATGGCCAAAAGTTTTGAAAATGATACAAATATTAATTTTTACAAAGTCTACTGCTTCAGTTTTTATAATGGCAATTTGCATATACTCCAGAATGTTATAAAGAGTGATCAGCTTAACAGCAATTACTTGCAAAGTCAATATTTGCCTAGAAAATGAACTTTATCCCCCAAAACACATTTCAACATCATTGCAGCCCTGCCTTAAAAGGACCAGCTAACATCGTTTCAGTGATTGCTCCATTAACACAGGTGTGGGTGTTGATGAGGACAGGGCTGGAGATCAATCTGTCATGATTAAGTAAGAATGACACCACTGGACACTTTAAAAGGAGGCTGGTGCTTGGCATCATTGTTTCTCTTCTGTTAACCATGGTTATCTCTAAAGAAACACGTGCAGTCATCATTGCACTGCACAAAAATGGCCTAACAGGGAAGAGTATCGCAGCTAGAAAGATTGCACCTCAGTCAACAATCTATCGCATCATCAAGAACTTCAAGGAGAGAGGTTCCATTGTTGCCAAAAAAGGCTCCAGGGCACCCAAGAAAGACCAGCAAGCGCCAGGACCGTCTCTTAAAAGTGTTTCAGCTGCGGGATCGGGCTACCAGCAGTGCAGAGCTTGCTCAGGAATGGCAGCAGGCAGGTGTGAGTGCATCTGCACGCACTGTGAGGCGGAGACTCTTGGAGCAAGGCCTGGTCTCAAGGAGGGCAGCAAAGAAGCCACTTCTCTCCAGAAAAAACATCAGGGACAGACTGATATTCTGCAAAAGGTACATGGAGTGGACTGCTGAGGACTGGGGGAAAGTCATGTTCTCTGATGAATCCCCTTTTCCATTGTTTGGGACATCTGGAAAACAGCTTATTCGGAGAAGACGAGGTGAGCGCTACCACCAGTCTTGTCTCATGCCAACTGTAAAGCATCCTGAAACCATTCATGTGTGGGGTTGCTTCTCAGCCAAGGGAATCGGCTCTCTCACAGTCTTGCCTAAAAACACAGCCATTAATAAAGAATGGCACCAGAATGTCCTTCGAGAGCAACTTCTCCCAACCGTCCAAGAGCAGTTTGGCGATCAACAATGCCTTTTCCAGCATGATGGAGCACCTTGCCATAAAGCAAAGGTGATAACTAAATGGCTCAAGGAACAAAACATAGAGATTTTGGGTCCATGGCCTGGAAACTCCCCAGATCTTAATCCCATTGAGAACTTGTGGTCAATCATCAAGAGACGGGTGGACAAACAAAAACCTACAAATTCTGACAAAATGCAAGCATTGATTGTGCAAGAATGGACGGCTATCAGTCAGGATTTGGTCCAGAAGTTGATTGAGAGCAGAGGTCCTGAAGAAGAAGGGTCAACACTGCAAATATTGACTTGCTGCATTAACTCATTCTGTCAATATAAGCTTTTGTTACTCATAATATGATTGTAATTATATTTCTGTATGTGATAAAAACATCTGACAAACACACATAAAAACCAGAGGGCAGCAGATCATGTGAAAATAGAAGATTTGTGTCATTCTCAAAACTTTTGGCCATGACTGTACATAAGCCATTGCTTCTTACGATTCTACAATGTGTGTATATAGGCCGGCAGGTATCTGATCTCCACTGTTACTCCAGTAGAGGGGCCGCACGACTGCCAGGGCCACAATCTGGAAACTCCACAAATCCCACTCTGCGCCCTATTCACTTGTGTGGCTGCACCGCTATCCCTGCTCACTCGCTGGGTGTCGTGGCCAAGATCACAACGTGGCCTCGGCTTTATGGTTAAAGATCCACCGAATTTGGTGCAAATCGCACAAATGTAAAATCAAATCAAAAGTGACTTAAGAAATCCCCCCGCTATCACCTTCTATGTTTACTCCTGTTTATAGACATTTTCTTCTTTTCCTGTTGTGGAACCTGATGAGACGTCACATGAAAGAATCTTCAGAATCTCGCCGCTTCCACACTCGTCTCCGGTTATGTAATTGTGCGACACGTTAATAATTCATTATTGTCACCTGCATCGCGTTATTAGTACTACTGACAAAGAGAAGATGATGAGCTTAACAAACCACTGGGAAATTAGTCTAAACTA
This sequence comes from Rhinella marina, assembly GCA_900303285.1. NCBI lineage: Eukaryota > Metazoa > Chordata > Amphibia > Anura > Bufonidae > Rhinella > Rhinella marina. Next base: position 25,093 of record ONZH01026407.1, on the reverse strand, counting down.
TTCCAGCAGCACAGAGGATTTCAGGAGAGGAGTGTGCTGATCTTCTGGAGGTCACATGATGAGAGTTACATAGTGGAAGGAGCAGGGTCCTCCCAGCAGCACAGAGGATTTCAGGAGAGCACTGTGCTGATCTTGTGGAGGTCACAGGAGGAGAGTTACATAGAGGAAGGAGCAGGGTCCTCCCAGCAGCACAGAGGATTTCAGGAGAGGAGTGTGTTGCTCTTGTGGAGGTCACAGGATGAGAGTTACATAGTAGAAGGAGCAGGGTCCTCCCAGCAGCACAGAGGATTTCAGGAGAGGAGTGTGCTGATCTTGTGGAGGTCACAGGGTGAGAGTTACATAGTGGAAGGAGCAGGGACCTCCCAGCAGCACAGAGACTTTCAGGAGAGGAGTGTGCTGATCTTGTGGAGGTCACAGGATGAGAGTTACATAGTGGAAGGAGCAGGGTCCTCACAGCAGCACAGAGGATTTCAGGAGAGGAGTGTGCTGATCTTGTGGAGGTCACAGGATGAGAGTTACATAGTGGAAGGAGCAGGGTCCTCCCAGCAGCACAGAGGATTTCAGGAGAGGAGTGTGCTGATCTTGTGGAGGTCACAGGGTGAGAGTTACATAGTGGATGGAGCAGGATCCTAGAAGCACAGAGGATTTCAGGAGAGGACTGTGCTGATCTTGTGGAAGGAGCAGGGTGCCCCCAGCAGCACAGAGGATTTCAGGAGAGGAGTGTGCTGATCTTGTAGAGGTCACAGGATGAGAGTTACATAGTGGATGGAGCAGGGTCCTCCCAGCAGCACAGAGGATTTCAGGAGAGGAGTGTGCTGATCTTGTAGAGGTCACATGATGAGAGTTACATAGTGGAAGGAGCGGGGTCCTCCCAGCAGCACATAGGGTTGCCACCCGGCTGGTAACTCACTGGCCAAGCCGGTAATTCCACTGGCTTCAAGAGAGTGAACCCTCATCATCCTCCACACCACCCCGTCCATCTCATAAAAGGCAATGCGGATCAGTTCTGCATCTTAGCGAATTACATGATGAGAGAGAAGTAGAGGTATCTAGAAGGAGGTCACCGCTAGTAATCTACACACGCTCTCTTGAATTTTTATTTTCTCCTGTGACAGAGCGCCATCTATCAGCCAAGCTCTGTAACTACAAGGAATGGAAAATGGCAGGTTCTGAAGATGTCACCGCACTGTAGTGAGCGGATCCTCACTGTTGTCTGATTGCACCCACAGGATCAGCCCTGAGAACCTGGAGATAAGAAAGATTTCATCGGGTCGCCCCTTCCCTCAGGGATTAAACCTTCCACTGCTTCACCCTTTGAGGGACATCTTTTGGCTCCCAATTCTTTGTGGTCACCAGTGATTGGCTGCAGTAACAGGTCGCACAGGCAGCGCAGCGGGGAGGGATGGTTAAGGTGAGGATAACGTGTTTTATTATTTTATCTTTTTTTATTAAAGGGAACCTGTCACGTCAGAAACACATTTCAAACGGAGAGCATTACCTTATAGTTGCCCCCAGTCTTTTCCTAATGATGGGTTTGAGGTGTTAAACGGAGGCTCATTTGGTGAAAAAAACGATCTTTTAAGCGCCATCAGCGCTGTCTTTCAGGTCCCTTTCAAGTCAAGGGGGCAGTGGCTTCCTTGCTTGAAGTCAAGGTAAGCACGCCCCCTCTCTGGTGATTGACAGGATGCAGCGCTCCCATGTCCTGGCCGCTCGGCTTTAGCGGCGCACTGCGCATGCGCCAGCCAGTGCGAGCGGGAGCGCTCGCTATTCTTTTAGCTTCCTGCTGCGCTGAAGCCGGGCGGGCAGCGGCCAGGACATGGGAGCGCAGGATCCTGTCAATCACCAGAGAGGGGGCGTGCTTACCTTGACTTCAAGCAAGGAAGCCACTGCCCCCTTGACTTGAAAGGGACCTGAAAGACAGCGCTGATGGCGCTTAAAAGATCGTTTTTTTCACCAAATGAGCCTCCGTTTAACACCTCAAACCCATCATTAGGAAAAGACTGGGGGCAACTATAAGGTAATGCTCTCCGTTTGAAATGTGTTTCTGACGTGACAGGTTCCCTTTAAGTAAGCTGTGGAGCAAATTCCAGAGACCTGATGAGGAGTGTGATAGAGATGTGACAGGACCACCAGGCCAGAACCGGAGGACACGCTCTGGTTTATTGCCTCGGCCAGGAGGTTTTCCTGAAAGGTCTTATCTGATATTCTTATCAGGTTCCAGTCTATATCCTTCCAGCCTGAGAGATACTATGTAGTATGATATGACCTGCCACAGTCTCCTTGGACTCTTCCTCATCTATCAACATACTACAGTTTCTGTAAAGTCTTGTGCACAATATCAGTGCAACAAATGTTGGACGGTAGGATATGGAGGCAGGCAGTATTGGAGGGTAGGATGTGGAGGCAGGCAGTATTGGAGGGTAGGATGTGGAGGCAGGCAGTATTGGAGGGTAGGATGTGGAGGCAGGCTGTGTTGGAGGGTAGGATATGGAGGCAGGCTGTGTTGGAGGGTAGGATATGGAGGCAGGCTGTGTTGGAGGGTAGGATATGGAGGCAGGCTGTGTTGGAGGGTAGGATATGGAGGCAGGCTGTGTTGGGTATGTTGGAGGGTAGGATATGGAGGCAGGCGGTGTTGGAGGGTAGGATATGGAGGCAGGCAGTGTTGGGTTTGTTGGAGGGTAGGATATGCAGGCAGGCAGTGTTGGGTTTGTTGGAGGGTAGGATATGGAGCCAGGCAGTGTTGGGTTTGTTGGAGGGTAGGATATGGAGGCAGGCTGTGTTGGGTATGTTGGAGGGTAGGATATGCAGGCAGGCAGTGTTGGAGGGTAGGATATGGAGGCAGGCGGTGTTGGGTTTGTTGGAGGGTAGGATATGCAGGCAGGCAGTGTTGGGTATGTTGGAGGGTAGGATATGCAGGCAGGCAGTGTTGGAGGGTAGGATATGGAGGCAGGCGGTGTTGGGTTTGTTGGAGGGTAGGATATGCAGGCAGGCAGTGTTGGGTATGTTGGAGGGTAGGATATGCAGGCAGGCAGTGTTGGAGGGTAGGATATGGAGGCAGGCGGTGTTGGGTTTGTTGGAGGGTAGGATATGCAGGCAGGCGGTGTTGGGTTTGTTGGAGGGTAGGATATGGAGGCAGGCAGTGTTGGGTTTGTTGGAGGGTAGGATATGGAGGCAGGCAGTGTTGGGTTTGTTGGAGGGTAGGATATGGAGGCAGGCAGTGTTGGGTATGATGGAGGGTAGGATATGGAGGCAGGCAGTGTTAGGTATGTTGGAGGGTAGGATATGGAGGCAGGCAGTGTTAGGTATGTTGGAGGGTAGGATATGGAGGCAATGATGGGTATGTTGGAGGGTAGGTTATGGAGGCAGGCAGTGTTGGAGGGTAGGATATGGAGGCAGGCTGTGTTGGGTATGTATGTTGGAGGGTAGGATATGGAGGCAGGCAGTGTTGGGTATGTATGTTGGAGGGTAGGATATGGAGGCAGGCTGTGTTGGGTATGTATGTTGGAGGGTAGGATATGGAGGCAGGCAGTGTTGGGTATGTATGTTGGAGGGTAGGATATGGAGGCAGGCAGTGTTGGGTTTGTTGGAGGGTAGGATATGGAGGCAGGCTGTGTTGGGTTTGTTGGAGGGTAGGATATGGAGGCAGGCAGTGTTGGGTTTGTTGGAGGGTAGGATATGGAGGTAGGCAGTGTTGGGTTTGTTGGAGGGTAGGATATGCAGGCAGGCAGTGTTGGGTATGTTGGAGGGTAGGATATGCAGGCAGGCAGTGTTGGAGGGTAGGATATGGAGGCAGGCGGTGTTGGGTTTGTTGGAGGGTAGGATATGCAGGCAGGCGGTGTTGGGTTTGTTGGAGGGTAGGATATGGAGGCAGGCAGTGTTGGGTTTGTTGGAGGGTAGGATATGGAGGCAGGCAGTGTTGGGTTTGTTGGAGGGTAGGATATGGAGGCAGGCAGTGTTGGGTATGATGGAGGGTAGGATATGGAGGCAGGCAGTGTTAGGTATGTTGGAGGGTAGGATATGGAGGCAGGCAGTGTTAGGTATGTTGGAGGGTAGGATATGGAGGCAATGATGGGTATGTTGGAGGGTAGGTTATGGAGGCAGGCAGTGTCGTAGGGTAGGATATGGAGGCAGGCGGTGTTGGGTTTGTTGGATGGTAGGATACGGAGGCAATGATGGGTATGTTGGAGGGTAGGTTATGGAGGCAGGCAGTGTTGGAGGGTAGGATATGGAGGCAGGCTGTGTTGGGTATGTATGTTGGAGGGTAGGATATGGAGGCAGGCAGTGTTGGGTTTGTTGGAGGGTAGGATATGGAGGCAGGCTGTGTTGGGTTTGTTGGAGGGTAGGATATGGAGGCAGGCAGTGTTGGGTTTGTTGGAGGGTAGGATATGGAGGCAGGCTGTGTTGGAGGGTAGGATATGGAGGCAGGCAGTGTTGGGTTTGTTGGAGGGTAGGATATGGAGGCAGGCAGTGTTGGGTATGTTGGAGGGTAGGATATGGAGGCAGGCAGTGTTGGGTATGTATGTTGGAGGGTAGGATATGGAGGCAGGCAGTGTTGGGTTTGTTGGAGGGTAGGATATGGAGGCAGGCTGTGTTGGGTTTGTTGGAGGGTAGGATATGGAGGCAGGCAGTGTTGGGTTTGTTGGAGGGTAGGATATGCAGGCAGGCAGTGTTTGGTATGTTGGAGGGTAGGATATGGAGGCAGGCTGTGTTGGAGGGTAGGATATGGAGGCAGGCAGTGTTGGGTTTGTTGGAGGGTAGGATATGGAGGCAGGCAGTGTTGGGTATGTTGAGGGTAGGATATGGAGGCAGGCAGTGTTGGGTATGTTGGAGGGTAGGATATGGAGGCAGGCAGTGTTGGGTATGTTGGAGGGTAGGATATGGAGGCAGGCAGTGTTAGGTATGTTGGAGGGTAAGATATGCAGGCAGGCAGTGTTGGGTTTGTTGGATGGTAGGATACTGAGGCAATGATGGGTATGTTGGAGGGTAGGTTATGGAGGCAGGCAGTGTTGGGTATGTTGGAGGGTAGGATATGCAGGCAGACAGTGTTAGGTATGTTGGAGGGTAGGATATGCAGGCAGACAGTGTTAGGTATGTTGGAGGGTAGGATATGCTGGCAGGCAGTGCTGCTTTCGCTGTTGGGCTATGGGGAGAATTGCAATACGGCATTTTATATCAGAATCTTCTAAGCTACAGGCAGTAGATGAAGCATCAGTTCTAGGGATCGTGTAGAAATATACCATCGCAGCAGAGAACGTTTCCCCGCCCGGTCCCCGGCAGGTGCCTGTCATCAGCAGGAGCGGGCGCTCGGGGCTCCCCCGGGTTACTATGGTGCTGACAGAACGCTCAGTCAGATCTGCACCTGCAGGAAGGCTCCGCGCCGGGGCTGACAGGGGAGGCTCTTTGTAGACGGTGCCTTAGTGAGCAGCACATCTGGGCAGCTCAGGAGGTCCTCACGTAAGTGGAGAAGACACTGCGGGCATCTGCAGGGAGGAGGGCGCCCGACCATTACCGGGGCTGCCACACAAGGTAAGCGGGCCTGACCACCGAGACCGTGCCAGGGGGATGCCAGGCTGTAGAGGAGGAGGAGGCGCGGGTCTGCAGACATGGAGGAGCGGCATGGCACGGTGACTACCCTTCTGTCTCCTCTGCACTGCAGCCTGTGAGGGCACCGGCCAGACCTGCACTCATTCCGGTACCTGTGCGGCAGCCGGTGCCGCATCTCACCCCAGCCGGGAGGTAGGTGGCTGTGCCGGGGGAGGAGGAGGGGGGCTGCAGATACTGCCGGGGCCGGAGGAGCATGGAGGCGACATGATGGCAAGGAGACTGTCAGGACCACGTCCCACAATCGTGACCTGACCTGATATATCGGCGACAGAAGACCCCGAATCTGTGTGCCGCCGTGACTGCATGTATGTACGGCTCATGTGTACCTGCATCCCTCACTATAGAACTGTCTGTCTATTATCTATCTATCTATCTATCTATCTATCTATCTATCTATCTATCTATCTATCTATCTATCTATCATCTATCTATCTCATATCTATTATCTATCTATCTATCTATCTATCTATCTATCTATCTATCTATCTATCTATCTATCTATCTATCTATCTCATATCTATTATCAATCTATCTATCTCATATCTATTATCAATCTATCTATCTATCTCATATCTATTATCAATCTATCTATCTATCTATCTATCTATCAATCTATCATCTATCTATCTATCTATCTATCTATCTCATATCCATTATCTATCTATCTATCTATCTATCTATCTATCTATCTATCTTCCAATCAATTATCTATCTCATATCTATCTACCTATTTCTATTATCTATCTATCTATCTATCTATCTATCTATCTATCTATCTATCTATCTATCTCATATCTATTATCTATCTATCTATTATCTATCTATCTATCTATCTATCTATCTATCTATCTAATATCTATTATCTATCTATCTATCTATCTATCTATCTATCTATCTCCTATCTATTATCTATCTATCTATCTATCTATCTATCTATCTATCTATCTCATATCTATTATCTATCTATCTATCTATCTATCTATCTATCTATCTATCTATCTCATATCTATCTATAATATATCTATCTATCTATGTATCTATCTATTATCTATCTATCTATCTATCTATCTATCTCATATCTATCTATAATATATCTATCTATCTATCTATCTATCTATCTATCTATCTATCTATCTATTATCTATCTATCTATCTATCTTCCAATCAATCATCTATCTCATATCTATCTATCTATCTATCTATCTATCTATCTAATATTTATCTATCTATCTAATTATCTATCTATTATCTATCTATCTATCTAATATTTATCTATCTATTATCTTTCTTTCAATCTATTATCAATTCAATTCAATTAGAAAAAGCTTTATTAGCACGTCCATGTAAAATCTATCTATCTATCTATCTATCTATCTATCTATCTATCTATCTATGTATCTATGTATCCGTCTGTCTATCTATCTATTTATCTATTATCTATCATATCTCTGTGATCTGTCTTTGGGGCAGCAGTAGGTGGAGCTCATCCTCCGGGTCCTCCCGCTCTGCCCTCTCTGGGTACGTGATGCCCGGATTTGATGAGCAGTGTGTGGGCGCCCAGTCTGTACCGGGGTCTATGGGGTTGAGGAGTCTCTCCAGATATGGGGCAGTCTGTCCTCTGCAGGCTCTGGTATACTGTCAGCCTCTGTGACCTTCTTATGTCGTTCCTCCAGATGCTGATATACTCCTCGCTGCTCTTGTGCATCGTTCTCTGGATTTCCACCTTGGTCAGGCTGTACTGGTTGGTGACTTGGTCAGGCTGTACTGGTGGTGACTGGTCAGTGGTTGGGACTGTCACTGTATTGGTTGGTGACTTGGTCAGGCTGTACTGGTTGGTGACTTGGTCAGGCTGTATTGGTTGGTGACTTGGTCAGGCTGTATTGGTTGGTGACTTGGTCAGGCTGTATTGGTTGGTGACTTGGTCAGGCTGTATTGGTTGGTGACTTGGTCAGGCTGTATTGGTTGGGCTTGGTGTATTGGTTGGTGACTTGGTCAGGCTGTACTTGGTATTGGTTGGTGACTTGGTCAGGCTGTATTGGTTGGTGCCTTGGTCAGGCTGTATGGTTGTGACTTGTCAGGTGTTGGTTGGTGACTTGGTCAGGCTGTATTGGTTGGTGACTTGGTCAGCTGTATTGGTTGGTGACTTGGTCACGCTGTACTGGTGCTGTATTGGTTGGTGACTTGGTCAGGGCTGTACTGGTTGGTGACTTGGTCAGGCTGTCACTGGTTGGTGACTTGGTCAGGCTGTACTGGTTGGTGACTTGGTCAGGCTGTACTGGTTGGTGACTTGGTCAGGCTTTGGTTTGGTCAGGCTGTACTGGTTGGTGACTTGTCAGGCTGGTACTGGTTGGGTGACTTGGTCAGGCTGTACTGGTTGGTGACTTGGTCAGGCTGTACTGGTTGGTGACTTGGTCAGGCTGTATTGGTTGGTGACTTGGTCAGGCTGTACTGGTTGATGACTTGGTCAGGCTGTATTGGTTGATGACTTGGTCAGGCTATATTGGTTGGTGACTTGGTCAGGCTGTACTGGTTGGTGACTTGGTCAGGCTGTATTGGTTGGTGACTTGGTCAGGCTGTACTGGTTTGGTGACTTGGTCAGGCTGTATTGGTTGGTGACTTGGTCAGGCTATATTGGTTGATGACTTGGTTAGGCTGTATTGGTTGGTGACTTGGTCAGGCTGTATTGGTTGGTGACTTGGTCAGGCTGTACTGGTTGGTGACTTGGTCAGGCTGTATTGGTTGGTGACTTGGTCAGGCTGTATTGGTTGGTGACTTGGTCAGGCTGTACTGGTTGATGACTTGGTCAGGCTGTATTGGTTGATGACTTGGTCAGGCTATATTGGTTGGTGACTTGGTCAGGCTGTACTGGTTGGTGACTTGGTCAGGCTGTATTGGTTGGTGACTTGGTCAGGCTGTACTGGTTGGTGACTTGGTCAGGCTGTATTGGTTGGTGACTTGGTCAGGCTGTACTGGTTGATGACTTGGTCAGGCTGTATTGGTTGATGACTTGGTCAGGCTATATTGGTTGGTGACTTGGTCAGGCTGTACTGGTTGGTGACTTGGTCAGGCTGTATTGGTTGGTGACTTGTCAGGCTGTACTGGTTGGTGACTTGGTCAGGCTGTATTGGTTGGTGACTTGGTCAGGCTATATTGGTTGATGACTTGGTTAGGCTGTATTGGTTGGTGACTTGGTCAGGCTGTATTGGTTGGTGACTTGGTCAGGCTGTACTGGTTGGTGACTTGGTCAGGCTTTATTGGTTGGTGACTTGGTCAGGCTGTACTGGTTGGTGACTTGGTCAGGCTGTATTGGTTGGTGACTTGGTCAGGCTGTACTGGTTGGTGACTTGGTCAGGCTGTACTGGTTGGTGACTTGATCAGGCTGTATTGGTTGGTGACTTGGTCAGGCTGTATTGGTTGGTGCCTTGGTCAGGCTGTACTGGTTGGGTGACTTGGTCAGGCTGTATTGGTTGGTGACTTGGTCAGGCTGTACTGGTTGGTGACTTGGTCAGGCTGTACTGGTTGGTGACTTGGTCAGGCTGTACTGGTTGGTGACTTGGTTAGGCTGTACTGGTTGGTGACTTGGTCAGGCTGTACTGGTTGGTGCCTTGGTCAGGCTGTACTGGTTGGTGCCTTGGTCAGGCTGTATTGGTTGGTGCCTTGGTCAGGCTGTATTGGTTGATGACTTGGTGAGGCTGTATTGGTTGGTGACTTGGTCAGGCTATATTGGTTGGTGACTTGGTCAGGCTGTATTGGTTGGTTACTTGGTCAGGCGGTACTGGTTGGTGACTTGGTCAGGCTGTATTGGTTGGTGACTTGGTCAGGCTGTATTGGTTGGTGACTTGGTCAGGCTGTACTGGTTGGTGCCTTGGTTAGGCTGGGTTTTAGTGACTTGTTTTTTAGAACTTCTTGGTGCACCAAGGCTTTGTGATGGTAGGAGCTGGGACTGCTTCCATGTAGATGGGCTGTGAATGATAGTGCCCTCTTCTGGACAGCAAGGTAAAGTGGGAATCTGCCCTGCTCTGCTGAACAGGCGCTGTTAGAGGTGCTCCGATGGTCCTCCAAGGTTTTTGCGGAATTCTAGGTGGAATATTTCTGTGGGCCTAGAGTCCCACTTTGACCAGTCTGGGTATGTGTCTGGGCCTCAGACTTCGCTGCCATACAGGAGGATTGGGGCGATGATGGTCACTGGTGCCTTGAGATGGTACGGACACCTTCTGATGGCATAGAAGGTTCTGCTCACCTTGTCTTTCAGTGTTTCCATGGCTTTCTTAAAGCTCCCTGATTGGCTGATTTGTAGGCCCAGGTAGGTGTAGCTGTCAGTTTCTGAAAGTGGACAGTTGTTTAGACGGAAGGCAGGACGCCTGGCTGGTTTCTGGTTTCTCTTCTGGAACACCATGATGTTGGTTTCTTTGGATTGATGGGCAGTGTCCACGTTTCTCCATGACTTCCAGGTTATCTTGGAGACCTTTCTTGCTTGGTTACAGTAGCAGAAGATCATCTGCATAAAGCAGGAATTTCACCTCGGTGTCATGGAGGGTGAGACCGGGTGCTGAGGAGGACCCCCAGAGCTGCCGCCAGGTCATTGATGTAGATGTTGAAGAGGGTTGGACTGAGGCTGCAGCCTTGTCTGACTCCTCGGCTCTGCTGGAGATAAGCCGTTCTCCTCTCATTTACCTTCACGCTGTATCTATTCTCAGAGCAGGAACTTCTGATGACATCATATGTTTTTCCTCCTTTTCCGCTTTCAGGAATAGGTCTGGGTGCCACAAAGGTTTTCTTAAAGTCCACAAATCAGATATCTTTCCATGCTTTGATTTGTGGGCGTGGCTCTTGATGAGGCTCTGCAGGGTGTAGATGTGGTCCGTGGTACGGTGGTCTGGACGTGGCTTTTGATGAGGCTCTGCAGGGTATAGATGTGGTCCGTGGTGCGGTGGTCTGGATATGGCTCTTGATGAGGCTCTGCAGAGTGTAGATGTGGTCCGTGGTGTGGTGGTCTGAATGTGGCTCTTGATGAGGCTCTTCAGGGTGTAGATGTGGTCCATGATGCATGGCTTCATGTGCTGGGTGAGGAGGCTGAGGATCCTCTTATTCAGGACACTGTTGAGGACGTTGTGCTGGGTGAGGAGGCTGAGGATCCTCCTATTCAGGACACTGCTGAGGATGTTGTGCTGGGTGAGGAGGCTGAGGATCCTCTTATTCAGGACACTGCTGAGGATGCTGTGCTGGGTGAGGAGGCTGAGGATCCTCTTATTCAGGACACTGCTGAGGACATTGTGCTGGGTGAGGAGGCTGAGGATCCTCTTATTCAGGACACTGTTGAGGACGTTGTGCTGGGTGAGGAGGCTGAGGATCCTCTTATTCAGGACACTGCTGAGGACGTTGTGCTGGGTGAGGAGGCTGAGGATCCTCTTATTCAGGACACTGCTGAGGATGCTGTGCTGGGTGAGAAGGCTGAGGATCCTCTTATTCAGGACACTGCTGAGGACGTTGTGCTGGGTGAGGAGGCTGAGGATCCTCTTATTCAGGACACTGCTGAGGATGCTGTGCTGGGTGAGGAGGCTGAGGATCCTCTTATTCAGGACACTGCTGAGGACGTTGTGCTGGGTGAGGAGGCTGAGGATCCTCTTATTCAGGACACTGCTGAGGACGCTGTGCTGGGTGAGGAGGCTGAGGATCCTCTTATTCAGGACACTGTTGAGGATGCTGTGCTGGGTGAGGAGGCTGAGGATCCTCCTATTCAGGACACTGCTTGGGATGTTGTGCTGGGTGAGGAGGCTGAGGATCCTCTTATTCAGTACACTGCTGAGGATGCTGTGCTGGGTGAGGAGGCTGAGGATCCTCTTATTCAGGACACTGCTGAGGACATTGTGCTTGGTGAGGAGGCTGAGGATCCTCTTATTCAGGACACTGTTGAGGACGTTGTGCTGGGTGAGGAGGCTGAGGATCCTCTTATTCAGAACACTGCTGAGGACGTTGTGCTGGGTGAGGAGGCTGAGGATCCTCTTATTCAGGACACTGCTGAGGATGCTGTGTTGGGTGAGGAGGCTGAGGATCCTCTTATTCAGGACACTGCTGAGGACGCTGTGCTGGGTGAGGAGGCTGAGGATCCTCTTATTCAGGACACTGCTGAGGACGTTGTGCTGGGTGAGGAGGCTGAGGATCCTCTTATTCAGGACACTGCTGAGGAGTTCCCCAGGTTACTGCTGACACATGTCTATGGATAGTTGGCCGTGTGGTACCTGTCTCCGCTCCTGTGTACAGGGTGATGAGGTCCTGGTTCCAGCTCTGGGGGAAGTGTCCCGCACTCAGCACAACATTGAAGAGCTTTACTATTGCGGCCTGGATATCTGGAGGGCTTTGATCGTTTCTGGAAGGATCCCACCTGGACCGCTGGCTTTTCTGCTCTTTATCAATGAGATCCTCTCTTATCTCCTGTCGGTGTGATTTTTTTTCCACCATATTTTTTTTTCATAGTTTTTTAATGATTCCTTTTTGTTCTGAGCTTTGGTCCTCCTTAGGGATGTCTTTGTAAAGATCCTTGAAGTACTGGAGCCAGGTCTATCTATCTATCTATCTATCTAATCTATCTATCTATCTATCTAATATCCATATGATTTTCCTTTTTCTTTTGGGACACAGTCAGCAGGTAGGAGCCCACCAGGCCGCTGACACTGATGGGTGGGTGTAGACATGCCTTTGTGGTATAACATCTGGTATTGACCTGCCTGGGAGGCCGTGTATAGCGGGAGCATAGCTGAGATGTAAGGGGACGCTGGACCTGACAGTCAAGATGAAGGGGGGAGGGGCTATTGGTGAAAAGTCAGGACACTTCTCTGGGGCGGCCACGCCCAGTGGACACTTTGCAGATTATGCAGGATGGAATTAAAGCTCATTTTCTGAGCTCTACTGCTGCTGTGACCGCCATGTCCACATTACATGTCACCTACTGACTGGTGTATTGGGGCTGAACTCTGCTGACTGTTTCCCTTTAATCAGACATTTACTCCCTGTATAAGTGAGGACTGTTTCACATGGAGTTTTTTGGAGGAGGATTTGAGGCAGATTTTCATCCTGTGCATCACAAGGGGTTAAATCATCAGAGTATATCCGCAGCTAGGAAATAGCGCTCTGCGGTGTGCGGAGAACATTGATGATGATCCATCCGCTTACTGCGGGACATCCATGTGTCCTGTAATCCAGAAAATCTGATAATCTGACAACCCGTAGGTGGATGGACTTCATATACCGCACATTATATTGTAATATGAGGTAGTACGCGCTCATTCACACTTAAAGGGGTCCTCTCACTTTAGTAAGTGGCATGTATCATGTAGAGGAAGTTAATACAAGGCACTTACTAATGTATTGAGATTGCCCATATTGTTCCTGGCTGGATTCATTTTTCCATCACTTTATATACTGCTCGTAGGGTTGGGCGATATCAAAAATATTCCGACGATAACGATATTAAGAAATTTATCGCGATAAATACCCATTTTAAAGAAAAACACAAGGAGACATACTGTATGGGGGATACAAGGAGATGTTATACTGTATGGGGGATACAAGGAGACGTTATACTGTATGGGGGATACAAGGAGACGTTATACTGTATGGGGGATACAAGGAGACGTTATACTGTATGGGGATACAAGGAGATGTTATACGTATGGGATACAAGGGAGACTTATAACTGTATATAAAAGGAGACGTTATACTGTATGGGGGATACAAGGAGACGTTTACTGTATGGGGATACAAGGAGACGTTATACTGTATGGGGGATACGACGTTATACTGTATGGGGGATACAAGGAGACATATATAATGGGGAGGGATACTGTTATACTGTATGGGGATACAAGGAGACGTATACGTATATACTGTATGGGGGATACAAGGAGATGTTTATACTGTATGGGGGATACAAGGAGACGTTATACTGTATGGGGGATACAAGGAGACGATATACTGTATGGGATACAAGGAGACGTTATACTGTATGGGGGATACAAGGAGACGTTTATACTGAGACAATTATACTGTATGGGGGATACAAGGAGACGTTATACTGTATGGGGGATACAAGGAGACGTTATACTGTATGGGGGATAACAAGGGACGTTATAACTGTATGGGGGTACAAGGAGATGTTATATGTATGGGGATACAAGGAGATGTTATACTGTATGGGGATACAAGGAGATGTTATACTGTATGGGGGATACAAGGAGACGTTATACTGTATGGGGGATACAAGGAGACGTTATACTGTATGGGGGATACAAGGAGATGTTATACTGTATTGGGGGATACAAGGAGACGTTATACTACTGTATGGGGGATACAAGGAGACAAGGATACGTTATACTGTAGGGGGATACAAGGAGACGTTATACTGTATGGGGGATACAAGGAGACGTTATACTGTATGGGGGATACAAGGAGACGTTATACTGTATGGGGGATACAAGGAGACGTTATACTGTATGGGGGATACAAGGAGACGATATACTGTATGGGGGATACAAGGAGACGTGTATACTGTATGGGGATACAAGGAGATGTTATACTGTATGGGGGATACAAGGAGACGTTATACTGTATGGGGGATACAAGGAGACGTTATACTGTATGGGGACTGTATACAAGGAGACGTTTATACTGTATGGGGGATACAAGGAGATGTTATACTGTATGGGGGATACAAGGAGACGTTATACTGTATGGGGGATACAAGGAGATGTTATACTGTATGGGGATACAAGGAGACGTTTATACTGTATGGGGGATACAAGGACGTTATACTGTATGGGGGATACAAGGAGACGTTATACTGTATGGGGGATACAAGGAGATGTTTATACGTGGGGGATACAAGGAGACGTTTATACGTATGGGGGATACAAGGAGATGTTATACTGTATGGGGGATACAAGGAGACGTTATACTGGTATGGGGGATACAAGGAGACGTTATACTGTATGGGGGATACAAGGAGACGTTATACTGTATGGGGGATACAAGGAGACGTTATACTGTATGGGGGTACAAGGAGATGTTATACTGTATGGGGGATACAAGGAGACGTTATAACGTATGAGGGATACAAGGAGATGTTATACTGTATGGGGGATACAAGGAGACGTTATACTGTATGGGGATACAAGGAGACGTTATACTGTATGGGGGATACAAGGAGACGTTATACTGTATGGGGGATACAAGGAGATGTTATACTGTATGGGGAATACAAGGGAGAATGTTATACTGTATGGGGGATACAAGGAGACTTATACTGTATGGGGATACCAAGAGACGATATACTGTATGGGGATACAAGGAGACAAGAACTTATACGTATGGGGATACAAGGAGAACGATACTGTATGGGGGATACAAGGAGGACGTTATACTGTATGGGGGATAAGGAGACGTTATACTGTATGGGGGATACAAGGAGACGTTATACTGTATGGGGGATACAAGGAGAGGAGACATATACTGTATGGGGGATACAAGGAGACGTTATACTGTATGGGGATACAAGGAGATGTATATACTGTATGGGGGGATACAAGGAGACATTATACTGTATGGGGATACAAGGAGACGAGACGTTATACTGTATGGGGGATACAAGGAGACATTATACTGTATGGGGATACAAGGAGATGTTATATACTGTATGGGGGATACAAGGAGACGTTATATACTGTATGGGGGATACAAGGAGACATTATATACTGTATGGGGGATACAAGGAGATGTTATACTGTATGGGGATACAAGGAGACATTATTACTGTATGGGATACAAGGAGACGTTATACTGTATGGGGGATACAAGGAGACATTATACTGTATGGGGGATACAAAGGAGATGTTATACTGTATGGGGGATACAAGGAGACATATGGGGGATAACTGATATACTGTATGGGGGATACAAGAGATGTTATACGTATGGGGGATACAAGGAGAGTTATACTGTATGGGGGCCACAAGGAGACATTATACTGTATGGGGGATACAAGGGATTATACTGTATGGGGGATTACAGGAGATGACTGTATGGGATACAAGGAACAATAGATGAACTATATGGGGATACAAGGAAGATGATATACTGTATGGGGGCAGCCACAAGGAGATATACTGTATGGGGGATACAAGGAGACGACGTTATACTGTATGGGGCCACAAGGAGATGTTATACTGTATGGGGGATGGCCACAAGGAGACGTTATACTGTATGGGGACAGGAGGAACGACGTTATACTGTATGGGGCCACAAAGGAGACGTTATACGTTGGGGGGCCACAAGGAAGACGTTATACTGTATGGGGGCAGCCACAACGATGTCTTGCAGTTATGATTTTGCAGTAAGGCTAAAATCAAACATCACAGATTGGATGAGGATTTGGCACCTATCCCTGCTCCGTGACATCACTGAGCTCACTACCCCTGCACCGTGACATCACTGAGCTCACTATCCCTGCTCCGTGACATCACTGAGCTCACTACCCCTGCACCGTGACATCACTGAGCTCACTATCGCCTGCTCCGTGACCATCACTGAGCTCACTACCCCTGCAACCCGTGACATCACTGAGCTCACTATCCCTGCTCCGTGACATCACTGAGCTCACTACCCCTGCACCGTGACATCACTGAGCTCACTACCCCTGCTCCGTGACATCACCGCGCGCAGTATCCCTGCTCGTGACATCACCCGCACACCACTATCCCTGCACCGTGACATATCACCGTGCACACTATCCCTCACTGTGAATCACCGTGCACACTATCCCTGCACCGTGACATCACCGCACACACTATCCCTGCACTGTGACATCACCGTGCACACTATCCCTGCACCGTGATATCACCGCACACACTATCCCTGCACTGTGACATCACCGCACACACTATCCCTGCACTGTGACATCACCGCACACACTATCCCTGCACTGTGACATCACTGCTGAATATGGTCATAGTGGAGGGGGGACCTTGTTAAACCTTGTGAATTCTGGCCACAAACACCGGTCTCTCCTCTCCACACTATAGGTGATAAATGTTTGCAGGCGTGAATGCTGCAATCTTATAAAATCACACGGAATGCTCCTCTCCTGGTGGCAGGGGACATGTAGTATCACCACCCACAATCACAGGATCATCACATGGTTAAACTGACACAAGTGGCACACTTCTTAAATTACTACTCCCACTCTCCACTTACTATACCCTGGGTATCTTCCTAGGCTCCGGGGCGCAGCAGGATCATGCAAGCTACACGAGGACTGCAGTGGGGTGTAAATAACCACGGGGCATCGCTCCTGCTCTTGCACATCCAGACAACTGCGGCGCTCACCTGGCCAGCAAGCCCGAGCTGCCATTTTGTGCAGGAGGGCACAGCATAAATCCTATTTATTACTAACACGTTCTTTGTCCGCTCATTGATACACAGGGGGCTGAGCGGACATACAGTAGCCAGGTAACGGCCGTACTGACTATACAAAAAATGCTTTCCCAGGGCACAGAACAGCTCCGCACACCTCCCTTATTCCCGCGCTATTGAAGCAGCCCGTGCACTGTTATGTAGGATGAAGGGGCGGGCGGACACAGATTTAGAAGCGGTCAGTGCACATGTGACCGCTTCTATGACGTCACAAAATACCGCAGTTATTAGGAAACAGCGATATCGCCATATCGCCGTTTCTTAATACCGCGGTATATCCCTGATACCGGTTTACCGCTCAACCCTACCCTGCAATCCAGCAGTGGTGGTCGTGCTTACACAATATAGGAAAAAGCACCAGCCAATATGCGCTTCCGCGGTCCCGGCCACCAGAGAGACCGGAAGTTTTTCCTATATTGAGCAAGCACGACCACTGCTGGTGGATTGTAGGGTGGTCGTAACCATGGAAACGAGAAGTGTATAACGCGATGGAAAAAGCCAGCAAAGGAGGCAAAATGGACAGTCAGAACTTCTTCTACATGATAAATGCCACTTACTGAAGTGAGAGGACCCCTTTAACATTGTACTTAGGCCACACTGGCAATAGATGCAAAAATTGGAGGCTGTGGATGCTGTACCTCTCCAGATAGGTTACCTGCTGCTATACAGGGTAGTAGTGAGGTGATGATGGAGGTGATAGTGAGGTAGTAATGAGGTAATGATGAGGTAGCAGTGAGGTAATGATGAAGTAGCAGTGAGGTGATGATGCGGTAGCAGTGAGGTAGTAATGAGGTAATGATGAGGTAGCAGTGAGGTAATGATGAGGTAGCAGTGAGGTGATGATGCGGTAGCACTGTGAGGTAGTAATGAGGTAATCATGAGGTAGCAGTGAGGTAATGATGAGGTAGCAGTGAGATAATAATGAGGAGGTAGTGACGTAATAATGAGGTAGTAATGAGGTAGCAGTGAGGTAATGATGAGGTAGTAATGAGGTAATATTGAGGTAGCAGTGAGGTAATGAAGAGGTAGTATATAATGATGATGTAATGAGGTAATAATAATATAGTGGTGAGTTATGTGGTAATTATTAGGCGGTAATGAAGTGTTATGAAGAGGGATGAGGTATTATGAAGAGCTAAAGAGGTATCCTGGTAGGTAATGAGGTATTATTAGGAGGGTATGAGGTATTAGGAGGTAATGAAATATTATGAGGAGGTAATGAGGTATCCTGGTTAGGTAATGAGGTAATATAAAGAGGTAATGAGGTATTATGAGGTAGTTAGGTATTATGATGAGGTAATGAGGTATTATGAGGAGGTAATGCATTATTATGAGATAGTGAGGTGTTATGAGGAAGTAATGAGGTATTATGGGGCATTATGAGGAGGTAATGAGGTATTATAAAAAGTAATGAGGTATTTTGAGGAGGTAATGAGGTATTATGAGGGGACAAAGGTGTTATAAGGAGGTAAAGAGGTATCATGATAAGGTAATTTATTATTTTGAGATAGTGAGTTATTGTGAAGAGGTAATTAATTATTATGAGGTGATAATGAGGTACTGTGAGGAGGTATTTAGGTATTATGAGGTATTAAGAGAAGGTAACAAGGTATTGTGAGGAAGTAATGAGGTATTATGAGGAAGTAATGAATTATTATGAGGTAATGAGGTATTATAATGAGGTAATGACGAGGTAATAAGGTCACTACTTACCTTAGCTTGTATGGAGTCAGTGGTCTAATGATGAGGTGACATCGCGGTGATTATGGATAGGTTGGTTTGCTGCCATTGTACCTCTCAGTACATTCCATTGGTAAGGGTCCTAGGGCTGAGATGGGGCCCTGTTACTCCTGTGTCATCTCTGTGTGTACCACATGGCAGTGCGCTCGGGGTCAGTGAGACTCCATTAGGGCCAAGTTCACCCCTTCTTCTACAGCAGCTAGGACGGCCATAGAGCTTCCATATAGGACGGCCATAGAGCTTCCATATAGGCATCTCACCCCATGTCCTGTGATGGACACAAATCCCTGTCACAGCCTCCATCATCTGGTTTCCTGCTGTTCAATGCACATCAGGCAGTAATCAGATCGCCTCAATATGATATGGAAATATCAGACACCTGGTAAGATGGCGGATCACAAGTCATGTGCAGTCTCCAGAGCAGTGAGCAGGCTGTGGTTCCCAGCTCTCCTCAGGGATGTGCTCTTTTGTAGATGGGAGGATTTCTTCCACAGTTCATCTCCTCCATGTGGTGGTAGTGGTGGCCCTGTCATGGAGGCGCTGTGTATGGCTCTGTTGTGGTGACAGTAAGTCTTATGCTTAGTGTATGATGTTGGATAAATTGAAACTTGTCTGAATATGCTGTTTATGCATGTCAGACCTCTGAATGAGGTAGTAGTGAGGTAATAATGAGGTAGTACTGAGGTGATAATGAAGTAGTAGTCAAGTAATAATAGGTAATTAGTGAAGTAATAATGAGGTAGTAGTCAAGTAATAATGAGTTAGTAGTGAAGTAATAAATGAGGTAGTAGTGAATTAATAATGAGGTAGTAGTCGGGTAATAATGAGGTAGTAGTCAGATGTTAATAACAGGGTAGTAGTGAGGTAATAATGAGGTAGTACTGAGGTGATGATGAGGTGATAGTGAGGTAATAATGAGTTAGTAGTCAGGTGATACTGAGGTAATAATGAGGTAGTAGTGAAGTAATAATGAGATAGCAGTGGGGTAATAATGAGGTAGTAGTCAGATGATAATAACAAGGTAGTAGTGAGGTAATAATGAGGTAGCAGTGAGGTGTTGATGAGGTAATAGTGAGGTGATAATGAGGTAGTAGTGAGGCAATGGTGAGCAAGTAGTCCGGTAATTAGGTATTAGTGAGTAGTTAGGTAATAATGAAAATGTAGTCAGGCAATGAGGTAGTAGTGAGTTAATAATGAGGAAGTAGTCCGGTAATAATGAGGTAGTAGTGAGGTAATGATGAGATAGTAGTGAAGTAATAATGAGGAAGTAGTCAGGTAATAATGAGGTAGTAGTCAGATAAAAAGGAGGTAGTAGTCAGGTAATAATGAGTTAGTAGTGAGGTAATAATGACATAGTAATGAGGTGATAATGAGGTAGTAGTGAGGTAAGGATGAGATAGTAGTGAGGTAATAATGAGGAAGTAGTCAGGTAATAATGAGGTAGTAGTCAGATAAAAATGAGGTAGTAGTTAAGTAATAATGAGTTAGTAGTGAGGTAATAATGACATAGTAATGAGGTGATGATGAGGTAGTAGTGAGGTAATAATGAGTTAGTAGACAGATAATAATGAGGTAGTAGTGATGTGATAATGAGGTAGTAGTCAAATGATAATGAGGTAGTAATGAGGTAATAATGAGGTAGTAGTCAGATAATGAGCAAGTAGTGAAGTAATAATGAGGAAGTAGTCAGGTAATAATGAAGTATCAGTGAGGTAATACGGTAGAAGTGAGCTAATAAGGTAGCAGTGAGATTTTAATGAGGTAGCAGTGGGGTAGTGAGGTAATAACAAAGTATCAGTAAGGTAATATTGAGGCAGCAGTGAGGTAATAATGAGGTAGTAGTCAGGTAATAATGAGGTAGTAATCAGGTAGTAAAAGGGTAGAAATGAGATAATGAGTTAGTTGTGAGGTGATGAGGTAGTAGTGAGGTAATAATGAGATAGTAGTGAGGTAACAATGAGGTAGCAGTGGTAGGATCCCAGAGTTTGGGCCCTACAAATCATGAAGTGATGTCATCATTATGTGGCGCCTCCATCATACTTCCCCTGTGCTTCTACTTGTAGGGGTGTACATAGAGGTGAGCTCCTGTAGGGGTGTACATAGAGGTGTGTACATGTAGGGGTGTGCATAGAGGTGAGCTCCTGTAGGGGTGTACATAGAGGTGAGCTTCTGTAGGGGTATACATGTAGGTGTGGTACATAGAGGTGAGCTCCTGTAGGGGTGTACATAGAAGGGTGTACATGTAGGGGTGTACATAGAGGTGAGCTCCTGCAGGGGTGTACATAGAAGGGTGTACATGTAGGGGTGTACATAGAGGTGAGCTCCTGCAGGGTGTACATAGAAGGGTGTACATGTAGGGGTGTACATAGAGGTGATCTCCTGTAGGGGTGTACATGTAGGGGTGTACATAGAGGTGAGCTCCTGTAGGGGTGTACATAGAGGTGAGCTTCTGTAGGGGTGTACATAGAGGTAAGTTCATGCAGGGGTGTACATAGAAGGTGTACATGTAGGGGTGTACATAGAGTGAGCTCCTGTAGGGGTGTACATAGATAGAGGGGTGTACATGTAGGGGTGTACATAGAGGTGAGCTCCTGTAGGGGTGTACATAGAGGTGAGCTCCTGTAGGGTGTACATAGAGGGTGTACATGTAGGGGTGTACATAGAGGTGAGCTCCTGTAGGGGTGTACATAGAGGTGAGCTTCTGTAGGGGTGTACATAGAGGTGAGCTCCTGTAGGGGTGTACATGTAGGGGTGTACATGTAGGGGGTGTACATAGAGGTGAGCTCCTGTAGGGGTGTACATAGAGGAGCTCATGTAGGTACATGTAGGGGTGTACATAGAGGTGAGCTCTGTAGGGTGTACATGTAGGGTACATAAGGTGAGCTCCTGTAGGGTACATAGAGTGGGCTCCTGTAGGGGTGTACATAGGTTTACAGAGGTGAGCTCCTGTAGGGTGTACATGTAGCGGGTACAAGAGGTGAGCTCCTGTAGGTGTACATAGTAGGTGTACATAGAGGTGAGCTCCTGTAGGGGTGTACATAGAAGGTGGTAGGGGTGTACATAGAGATGAGCTCCTGTAGGGTGTACATGTAGGGGTGTACATAGAGATGAGCTCCTGTAGGGTGTACATAGAGGGGTGTACATGTAGGGGTACATGTAGAGAGCTCCTGTAGGGGTGTACATAGAGGTGAGCTCCTGTAGGGGTGTACATATGTAGGGGTGTACATGTAGGGTATACATAGAGATGAGCTCCTGTAGGGTGTACATAGGGTGTATAGTAGGGGATGTAGGGGTGTACATAGAGGTGAGCTCCTGTAGGGGTGTACATAGAGGTGGTGTAGACTCTGTAGGGGTACATATAGATGAGCTCCATGTAGGTATATGTAGGGGTTACATGTAGGGTGTAGGGTGTACATGTAGGGGTGTACATAGAGGGTGTACATGTAGGGTGTACATAGAGGTGAGTGTACATAGGTGTACATGTAGGGGTGTACATGTAGGGGTGTACATAGAGATGAGCTCCTGTAGGGGTGTACATGTAGGGTATGTATAGGGGTGTACATGTGTACATAGAGGGGTGTACATAGAGGTGTACTGTAGGGTGTACATGTAGGGGTGTACATAGAAGAGCTCCTGTAGGTGTACATGTAGGTGACATAGGGTGAGCTCCTGTAGGGGTGTACATGTAGGGTGTACATAGAGTTGTACATGAGCTCCTGTAGGGTGTACATGTAGGGGTATACATAGAGTGAGCTCTGTAGGGGTGTACATGTAGGGGTGTACATAGAGATGAGCTCCTGTAGGGGTACATGTGTATACATAGAGTGAGCTCCTGTAGGTGTACATGTAGGGGTGTACATAGAGATGAGCTCCTGTAGGTTGTACATGTAGGGGTGTACATAGAGATGAGCTCTGTAGGGGTGTACATGTAGGGGTACATGTAATGTACAGGGTGTACATGAGATGAGCTCCTGAGGTTACATAGGGTGTACATGTAAGTGTAGGGTGTACATAGATGTACATGTATGTAGGTGTACATGTAGGGGTGTACATAGAGGGGTGTACATGTAGGTACATAGAGGTGTGTACATGTAGGGTGTACATGTATTGGTGTACATAGAGGTGTGTACATGTAGGGGTGTACATAGAGTGTGTACATGTAGGGTGTACAGGGGTGTACATAGAGTGTACATAGGTGTAGAGGTGTGTACATGTAGGGATGTACATAGAGATGAGCTCCTGTAGGGTGTACATGTAGAGATGGCTCCTGTAGGGGTGTACATAGAGATGAGCTCCTGTAGGGTGTACATGTAGGTGTACATAGAAATGACTCCTGTAGTGTACATGTAGGGTGTACGTATAGAGATGAGCTCCTGTAGTGTCATGTAGGGGTGACATAGAATGAGCTCCTGTAGGGGTGTACATGTAGGGGTGTACATATGAGCTCCTGTAGGGGTGTACATGTAGGGTACAGAATGAGCTCCTTAGGGTGTACATGTAGGGTGTACATGTAGGTGTACATAGAGATGAGCTCCTGTAGGGGTGACATGTAGGGTGTACATGTAGGGGTGTACATAGAGATGAGCTCCTGTAGGGGTGTACATGTAGGGGTGTACATAGAAATGAGTCCTGTTAGGCTCCTGTAGGGTGTACATGTAGGGGTGTACATAGAGATGAGCTCCTGTAGGGGTGTACATGTAGGGTGTACATAGAGATGAGCTCCTGTAGGGGTGTACATGTAGGGGTGTACATGTAGTAGGGGTGTACATGTAGGGGTTGTACATAGAGATGAGCTCCATGTAGGGGTGTACATGTAGGGGTGTACATAGAGAAATGAGCTCCTGTAGGGTGTACATGTAGGGGTGACATGTAGGTTGTACATAGAGATGAGCTCCTGTAGGGGTGTACATGTAGGGTGTACATAGTAGCTCCTGTAGGTGTACACAGTGTAGGGGTGTACATAGAGATGAGCTCCTTAGGGGTGTACATGTAGGGTGTACATAGAATGAGCTCCTTATCTGTAGGGGTGTACATGTGTACATAGAGATGAGCTCCTGTAGGGGTACATGTAGGGTGTACATAGAAATGAGCTCCTGTAGGGGTGTACATGTAGGGGTGTACATAGAGATGAGCTCCTGTAGGGGTGTACATGTAGGGGTGTACATAGAGATGAGCTCCTGTAGGGGGCGGCTGTCTGTGAGCTGTTCACTTCTCCACCCTTCTCAGAAGAGCAGTGCGGTTCCCTCTACTATCTGGAGCTGAGGTGGACTGAACGGGCCTCTTGCCTCCTTTGAACCCTTTGGTCCTACAGTGACCTTCCAGACAGGTGACCCCACTATGGTCCACCATGTGGTCTCTGACGTGGTCCCATGCACCCTATACCTTAGGTGAATTCTTCTCTGCAGACGTCTAAACTGCTTTCCAGGAGTCCTCACTCTGGTCAGATCCTCCAACGCTTTCTTCTCAGTGGTTGGATAATTTTGGATAATTTGGGGCCTGTGCTCCAGTGACAGGATAACATCAGATCAGTGTGGACCTGGAGGACCCCCGGCCGCTGCAGGTCACACTATAAATGGTCCTCCGGACTGTCATGTAGTCGATGAACGGGGCCCACTGAGGGCCCATGAGTGTCTTTTCTTAAAAAGAGCGATCATCTGTGGTTACACTGTCAATTCATGTAACTCACTCATGTACACATGACTGCACCAGCTAGTACCGTCAGTGCAGAGATGTATGTGACTACACTGCCATATATCAGATCATGTAAACGAGGCGGCCCACCACTAGTACAGAATAGTAGTGAGTGCAGCTCTGGAGTATAATACAGGATGTAACTCAGGATCAGTACAGGATAAGTAATGTATGTACACAGTGACTGCACCAGCAGAATAGTGAGTACAGCTCTGGAGTATAATACAGGATGTAACTCAGGATCAGTACAGGATAAGTAATGTATGTACACAGTGACTCCACCAGCAGAATAGTGAGTACAGCTCTGGGTATAATACAGGATGTAACTCAAATCATACAGATAAGTAATGTATGTACACAGTGACTGCACCAGCAGAATAGTGAGTGCAGCTCTGGAGTATAATACAGATGTAACTCAGGATCAGTACAGGATAAGTAATGTATGTACACAGTGACTGCACCAGCAGAATAGTGAGTGCAGCTCTGGAGTATAATACAGATGTAACTCAGGATCATACAGGATAAGTCATGTATGTACACAGTGACTGCACCAGCAGAATAGTGATGCAGCTCTGCAGTATAATACAGATGTAAC